>PVIY010006070.1:0-90057 GCA_004026745.1 Myrmecophaga tridactyla
GAAATGTATGGATGCATATGTGTATGGGAGGTGGGGCACATGGCCTGGTAGGGTTACTTTGGCTGTGGGCAGGCAGTGCATAGGGGTTAGGGTGTGCATCGGACTGGGGGGCAGCATGCTGGGTATGGGGTTATCAAGGGGCATGCCAGGGTTTGCTTCTTCATCCCCACCTACCTGTCTGTGCATTCCTGACATTTCCAGGACTTCATTTGGAAAGGGGCATGGCAGGCTCAGTGTACTAGGTGGATGGTCTCTATCAGAGAAAGCTCATTTATTGGCTCCCATGTTCCCCAAGGGAGCTCTGGACTATAGAGATGAAGGTGGCAGAACTTTCTTGGATATAGCCTCTTGTTCTTGGTAGTATCCTGATAGAGCCCCTTCACCCAGTTCTCTGCATCTCAGTTCCTCAGCTTTTTCATCCAGGACCTCCCTATGTAGTGTAAAAGACCCTTTCAGGACATTCACACCCTGGAACTGCTGTCTCAGTCATTTTTCTGTCACTTCTCTAGCTGTTCCTTGGAGAAGGGGTGAACTTGGCCCATCTTATTCTGCCATCTTCCTGAAAATCCACTTATTTATTCCTGATACTTCTTCTAAAAGTTCAGATGTGAAGCTAGGAGCCACATTAAAGAATACTAGGATTGTGATTCTCTCCTTCTTGATTAAGTGTAAATAGTACATGACCAGTTATACATGGGACAGGGTCCATTAAAAGAATTTGTTGCAAAGAATTTCTCATTGTAACCAAATTAGCAAGGACTATTACTATAGGCCATTTTATGAATTTGGTTTGTCAAAAAGTATTTTATTTCTAATAATGCATATTATATTGAGATTTTGTTTTAAAAAAGGTATGACTTATTTTTCATTAATCCTGAGCTGTAATATATATATATATATTTTATCCAACACAGAGTCTTTTTTTAAGGAAAATCGAAGCCTCTCCAATTGTAATTCAGATTCTTTAAAGGCCACTCCTTTTTTGAAAAACTTTTTACTTTGAGATAATTGCAGAGTCACATTTATTTGTAGGAAATAATAAAGACTCCGCATTCCAAGTTACCCAGTTACTCCAATGGCAACATCATACAAAACTTGAGTACAATATCACAACCAGGATATTAATGTTAATGCAGTGAATATACAGCACACTTCGCCACCACATCTATCCTTCCTCTTGCCCTTTATAGCCACCTCCATCACCAGCTTAACCCTTCGCCACCTCTAAGTTGTTCTCCAGTTCTATAAATCTGTCATTTAAAGAATGTTATATAATCTACTATTAACTGACCACTAGCTGCAAGGGAAAAAAAAGCCATGGTCCCTGCCCTTACTAAGCTTATAGTGCAATAGGCTATTGCAATTCAGTTTAGAAAGTGGCAAGATGCAGTTATAAAGAGTGGTGACAGATGGGAAAGACTTTTATTCCAACTTTTCTCATACAAATAAGAAAACTCAGGATATATGAAGAATGGAATAAGCAAGAAAAAATAAGCAGAAGGCATATAGTTCTGAAAAAAATGAAATAAAACTTTCCTTATTGGAAGATGACATGATGGTCTACGCATAAATTCCCAAGGAATCTCCTAAAAATTTAAAAATTTTCTGAAAAATAATCCTAAAACTAATAACTAAGTTCAACAATATTATAGGAAATAAGATAAGCATGTAAAATGAATTGCATATCTATATACTACTAATGAACATATGGACACTGAAATTAAAAGTACAATGTCATTTACAGTTTCTCAAAAGGTGTAAATCTAAGAAGATGAACTGCAAAACTCCGATTTAAAAAATCAAAGAAGACCTAAATAAATGGAAAGACATCTCATGTTCTAGGACTGGAAAACTCAACATAGAAAAGATGTCATTTCTCTTCAAATTGATATACACATTTAACAAAATTCCTCTCAAAATTCCAGCAAGGTTTTTGTAGATATAGACAAGATTTGTCTAAAATGCATATGAGAAGACAAAGGGACTGACTCAAAATGCATCCTAGACTTAAATGTAAAACATAAAACTTTACAACATAAAACATAAGATAAAGTCTTTGGGGATTGAGATTATGCAAAGAGTTCTTAGGCTTAAAACCAAAACACAATGCACTAATTATTTTTTAATTGATAAACTATATTTGATCAAAATATAAAATTTTTGCTCTTCAAAGTACCTTGTAAAGTATATGAAAAGGCAAACTATAGGTGGTAGAAAATATTTGAAATCACATACCTGACAAAAGATGAGTCTCTAGAATATAAAATATTTTCAAATTTCAACAGTAAAAAAATCCAAACAACTCAATTAAAAAATGAACAAAAGACATAAAGAGAAACTTTCACCAAGATGAAAGAAGTATTTCTGGAAGCCATTTCTACACCAGGACCTCTAGACACAAGGACGCCTAGTGAGGGAACTTCAAGGAAAAAGGCATAGTGATTTTAACCAATTGCAATCAAAATAATTCTGCAAATTTTACTAAAACACATGACCATGTGAATACTTTTTTGGGACCCTTCTAGAGTTTTGGAAGGGCTCATTCAAGTGATTCAGGGGTCTAAACCTCCAGTTTTATTAGCTTCTCAGTAAATCCACCTCCAACTCCTATTTTTCAAATCTTATTAGGCCGGGATTTAGTGAACTGGCACCCGAAGTCATTACTAACTGATACATTGTATCACTGTCCACGGAGTCCTCATCCCAAGTAGAACACCTTGCCTGAGAGCCAGCATAGTGCAGGGTTTTCCTGATATAACCCCACTGCATGTCATTCGATGCCCTTCCCCTGTTAGTCACCTATTCTTTTATTTTTTTCAGAGGCAAAAGCCTGGGTCACTGTATTCTTTTCAGGATATTGCTGTGGAAAGTAATAAATTTCATCTAACTAAAGTAATTCATGTATGTAGAGCTGTTCACAGTATTATCTTATTCTCCCTTTAATGTCTGCAAAGACTGTGGTGATAGTCTTTGTTTTTTTCTTGATTTTGGTAGTAGTTTGAGGTCTTCCTTAGAGGGCTTCTAGTTCTTGGTATGATAATTACTTTTTATTGAAACCAAGATATTTTGGTATTATGTTATGAGTCTCTGCATCTTATTTAAACTTCTGTTTAACTAGCTTTGACACTGCTCTTGCAGGGGAAGTGGAAGTGTCCCCTTCATTATTTTTAGGTTGAGGTTGATGATTACACACTCTTTTATGGAGAACAGACATGGAACGGGTCTCCTCTTTAGTATTAGACAGGGTTGGGAGTTCTGGCCCCATGAGGCTGCTGCTGATGGGTAGAAGGGCCTCTCATTGCTCTATGTGGCATTCCCCCATAGCACATAGGTCCTGGGCAGTAGTAAGTGTCCTGACTCTCCACTAGGCCTCCTCTGGCTCCACCTTGGTGAGGAGGCAGGTGGGTGCCTCATTACTGCTGTGTGTGTAGCAGGGCGGGGGAGGGAAATCCCTACTTCCCATGTGTTTCTATAAATACCAAGTGAGGGAGCCTCCTTCCTGCACCACAGGGATGAAAGTACCTCTGTGATACCCCACTGGTGAAGGTGTTAGGATGCCTCATTACAGCTTTCTAATGGCAGAAGTCTAGGCTTTCCATTTATCTTTTGTTGACATGGGTGGGTTTTTTTCTTTTCCTGCAGTGTTTGGCTGGAGCAGAGCCTTTATCTATAAATTTTCAAAATAAAATTTTAATGGTAAGATGAAAGGAGAAGGTGGAGTTATAATAGAGAAGAGAAGACTTAACAAAGGAATATGACTGCTGAATCATTATATTGATATTTCATTTTTACTCTCCAGTGTCTTGGAGCAGCTTTAAGGAAAAACCTAATATTGTGGAATTGTAACCCATACCAAACTCTGAAATCTGTTCTATAACTAAAATTGTTGCAGTGTGATTTGAAATCCATTGCTTTTATGTATATATATTATTCTTCACAACAAAAAATAATTTAAAAAGTTTTAAAGGCATATTCAATTGAATACTACAGAAAACTCAATGGATTAGAAGACAAACTTAGAAAATTTAAGAAAATAAGAAGAAAAAAGATAAAAGGATCAAAATCCAAACAAGCAAATACATTTAAAACAGACCTGAGAAACAAACTGAAAGATGGGATAGGAATTTAACATGATTTCTAAAGGGAAGGTATATGTGTCAGGGTTGATGAAGAAGCAAATATCAAAAAATAATAATCATAATTTTTTTTAAGTGTAAGGAGTTCAAGGAAATTATTTTAGGCTGAACGATTTCCCAAGGGGGTAAACAAAATAAATATATATATATATAGTGATAAGAATTCTGAATTTTAAAAGTTAAAAAAAAATCAGAAAAGAAAATCCAATGTAGAATAGGAAAATATGAAAGACATGTGGGATCTATTTCCCTAAAAAAACCTCCACAGATGTCTCTGGACTTTTGTCCTATGACACTTCACTCTCAAAATCTTGTTCAAGTTGGTTGGTTCAGCTTGGGCCACGTGCCTGCCCCTGTGCTGGCGTTTAAGAGGCAAAGTGTAGTAGAAATTGGTTGAAAGCTTCACTACAAATACAAGGTCTCATGACAAAAACATAGAGTTGGGTGGGCAGAGTTCAGAAAAACAAAAGGATACAAGGGGACATAAATTACATATAAAGTTAGAACTGGATTCTTTAAGAGAGAAAGGTAGAGGAGATAGGCAATAACAGGCAGTGTAAATCCAGTACTACAATAAGGAAAGAATTGATTTCCTGTTAGAACCTTAACAGAGAATCTTCCTTAAAGATTGCTCAAGGACACATTGAAGAGTCTTTTGTTGGTAACTGTCTATCTAGGATAAGGTCTAAATGGCTTTTCCTCCTTCTATCTAATCTCAAATCAAGGAGTTTACTCTAAACAGAAGTATGCTTCAGCATGTTTGAGGTATCTAAATATTGGTTATCACTTGCTCAAACAAGGGACTTTTTTTTTTGCATGGGCAGGCACCGGGAAAGGAACCTGGGTCTCCGGCATGGCAGGCAAGATCTCTGCCTGCTGAGCCACCGTGGTCCGCCCTCAAACAAGGGACTTCTAAAAGTTTGTTTCTTGCAGTATCATCAGTCATTGGACAGTTTAAATTTCACGAACAGAATTGAACACTTGATTATTGCTAATTTAGTGTTATCTGGTATAATAGTGTTGGGATGTCTTTTATATGAATCACTTTGATAGATAGAGTGCTTTTAAAAGATCTTGACTACTGATACTGCATCAGATATTATAGACATTTAAAGATAAAACAAATAAATATTTTATGTAAACCAGATGTCTCAACATCAACACCATTGACATTTAGGTGAAAATTCTTTAACGGAGAGGGAACTATTTATGCGATGTACCGCAGCCTCCTTAGCCTCTATCCACTAGAAACCAGTAGCATCTTTCCAGTCATGGCAAACAAAATATTTCCACCCATTGTCAAAAGTCACATGGGGGCAAATTTGCCCCAGGTTGAGAAGAATCCCTACTTTAGACAAAAGAAATACCTGACAACATAATTAATGGGCACATGAAATACACATTTCATAATCTTGGCAGATAAGGTTAAAAGGAAAAATTAAGAAGGGCTAACCTCAGTGTTCCAGCATGCATACTCAACTGCTGGACATTCAGAAAAAGACTGGTGCTGTATTATATCAGAAATTTCAAATATGGGCCTAGTTTTTGTGTTTCTTGAGAAATTCCCCTAAGGGATCTTAATATACAACAATTTGATAATGCAGTGATTTAAACTAACTGTTCTTGAAATCCAACTCAGTCAAGCCTGGAGCTACGTAATATTGCACCAAATCTTAATTCCTGCCTGAGTAGTCACGTGATCACAAGTGTTGTCTTATATGTAGACAGGTCAGAGACAGAGTGCCTCAGATACTTCGGTGGTTTATAACACTAGCTATCCATATCTGAATTAGTTAGTCATTAAAACAAACTGAATAAAGGACATTTATAGAGTAAGTAGTCACTGATGAATTGATAGCTAAAACAGCAATGTGATTCTATGCATTAGTTTATTATATCACTAAATAATACACTTTTAGCATCACACAGGGAATCCTTAGGTTTCAGTTGATGTTTGGTCTACCATATACACTAACTGTCCTAGATTTAATGGTAGGTTTGATTTATAGCTTATCAACCTATGGGTCTAACTCTATCATATGCTTTGAATTAATTCTGACCATAGGAGAACTTAAAATGAATGAACCAACAAACATAAACTCAGAACAACATAAAAGGAACTTAAAATCAGTAGAAAATGTTGAAACTGGATTTTCTTGGTCAGGTTCCTTAGGAAAAGGGCTTTCCACATATATTCTTGTTCTAGTGATTTATTTATTTGGCGAGTACTCTCAGGACATGAGTAAGGAAGGAAAACAGTGGTAGATGGAAAAATACTAAACAGGAAGGTGGTCTCTACAGGAGATTTGTTTTAGTCTTGGGCTCGAAGGGTTACTCTGGAACCCAAATCGTAGCCCAGAAGTAGTTCCAACTTGACACAAGGGTGTCCACCTTCTGTCAGTCATTAGATGATTTGGGTGCTGAGGGGAGTCTCTTGAATGCCTGATTGGCTTGGTACAATAATTTGAAGAAGCGATATCTGATTTGTTATCAGCCAACATTCAGCATACCTAGAGGCTCACTGAACCCAATGGCAAGGGAGATCTAGATAGACCATCAACACCATCCACTAGAGTGTATACCACAAATATTTCTTTTGATATTTTCAGATATACAATCATATTTCAAACAAAATGGGGACAGGACTGTGATCTGGCAATATAACATTAGGGTTTCTTCACTTGTCAATGCCTTAGCTATCTGCAATCCAAGCTTTCCTTTAATTTCCAGAAAAACCTTCAAAATAATAAGTGTTGGTGGCATACGGCTCACTAGGATATGGTAAGATCTCCTTCCAAATAAAAGGTGAACTTTCATGTCACTGTCAAATTTCTAACACCCTCTCTTCTCATTTTTTTTTAACTAAGAAACAAAAATACAGAAAAATAAACAAATATTCCATATAGTTTATGCATTCACTTATACAATAAACATTCATTGAGTGTCCCCTGTATACCTGCAATGCAATGCAACTTGGAGATACAGCATTGCAGAAAACAGTTTCTGGAGATGGTTCTCATGGAGCTTTCATTTTAGTTGAGGAAGACTAGGAATAAACAAACAGATGAATAGATGGTAACTCAGATGATAGATGCTATAGAAAAAAATAAAATAAGATAATGGGATGAATATTGTTGGAAGTGGAGGTTAAATAATGCTATTTTAGGTCAGATGGCCAAGGATATGTTGATAACTAAATAGAGATATGTATAAAGGAAAGGGCCAAGCATAGCATATACTGGATTTTCGACCTGAAAATGTTCTGTTAAAAGCACATAGCACAAAATATTTTTAGTAAATCGGGTGTTGTATTTACATCAATAAGGGCTAAGGTTTTGCCCATCCCTTTAGTAAACATGATAGCATAGAGCTATTAGTCCCTCATTGTTACTCGCACCAATGCTGAAATGTGTCTGAACTGCACCAGAGAGTGGAGACATTAACACTGATTTGACGTTTGACTTGAAAAGCAAAGATGTGTTTATGAAGCTATTGTAAAACACCACCAACAGTAGGCAATAGGAGTTAATTTCTTAGAAGTCTGATGCATACATAATAAAATAAATCCCCATTATTTCCACAATAAAATTTTAGGTGTAATATTGTAATTTGAAGTTTAAAAAATTTACTATTTTCTTATACTATAAAGGAGCATAAAAGGGGCTATTGATTCTAACAAGCTTTATTTAAATGGACATTACTGATTTGACCTTAGGAAAACAGAAAGCAACATAACTCCATTTTATGATAATCAAAGGGGTGAAAGATGAAGTCAAATGAAACTGTTCATAGTGTCTCATAAAATGAATAACAAGAGATTTTAGATTAAATTGTGAGCAATGAACTGAGTATCAATTTAATTTATTAACAATGTAAAACTAAAATTTTAATAATTTACAGCATTTTTCCACTTACTGTTTTATCGACTGTTAAAGCTCTTAAATGCTATGATGGATAAAGATATTTCAGAATGTATTTACTCTTATTTTCAATTTATGGGTAACTTTCATCTTTTTAGAGCGGCTTTAAAAAATTAGGTCACCTCTTAAATAAAACTAACTTTTAATGTAAAAATTAGGGGATTTTGTTTCTTAATCTCATTACACATACTAGAGTCAACTCTAAAACTGTGTTGCATGCAGTGGAGTGGATTGCATATGGCAATGTTGAAGGATGGTTGGAAACATTGGCTGTTTACCAAATCACATAGCTTGGTTTTATTTCAAGAACAATATTAGGAAAGCTTAATCATTAATGGAAACCCAAACCAAGTTCTTACTATAATATCCTTTGTCAAAGTTTGAGACTCTTTTTCACTTTTACTATCAGATTTCTGAGTGAAATAGTATCCTGGGGAATAAATGAAAATATTTACTTTCCAATGAAAACATCTTTGTGAATCAATTATTTAGAATGTTATGAACAGATGGTTTAATCAGAGAATTGAATCAAGAATACTAGCCCTAGTCTTCTATCATTGACAAAACATTGCTATCCACATCTAAAGAGACTCCTTGAATTTTGTCTTATGGAACAGAAAATGTATGCTGCTAAAATAGTTAACTTCTATTTGGAAGACCCCAGATATTTCTGTGCTGCTGATGGCATGTGCATCTCTCTTCAGGCCTTAATTTAGTCATGTCTATGTTAAAATTCATTAAAAAGAAAGAGTAGCACCTGAATTATTTTCAGAATATAAAACATATCTTTAGATTTAAGCAAAGTTTACATACTGGAAAGTATTATAAACGATGATTCCAGACTAGACATTTTGACATTTAATATTGATTATACTTTATTAAATGAACTTATTAGAATGATTAACTTGAGGACCTTGGTAAGAAATTCTTATGTTCACATCTTCAAATCAAATATATCCATCTTCAAGTGAAATTTTCTGTAAGTCTGCTCAAGAACGGGCACTGTTTGATGAAAACACATTAAATATAAGAGGTTAAAACACACAGTTATGCATTTAAAGATCTTACTGAAAACAATAACAATTGATTACTATTTTAAGTATGTGAGTTTTGCTTTGCTAATGATGCTGGAATGCAATATGCCAGAAATGGATTTGATTTTATAAAAGGCATTTATTAAGTTACATGTTAAAATTTTAAGGCCAAATTAAGGCGACAACAAGAGGATACCTTGTCAGAGGAAATACTGCTGGCACCTGGGGTTCCTCTGTCACATGGGAAGGCCCATGGCAATGTCTGTGGGTCCTTCAATTCCAAAATGTCTCTGTGCGTGCTTTCTTTCTCTCTTATCTTCTCTGGGCTCTGAGCTCTCTCCAAAATCTCTCCCTTAAAGGACTCCAGCAAGCACATTAAACGGGCTTCAATGGGCCCTTGAATAGGCGGGGCCACATCTCCATGGAACAACCTAATCAAAAGGTCCCACTCAATGATTGAGTTAAAATAACATGGCTTTGTGGGGGTACATAATAGTTTCAAACCAGCACAGTATGCAGCTTTTAATTTTACCCAAGATGTTAACAGCCCTTAAGGCACTGGTTGGACGGTATGAGCCATGACATATGTGTGATTGGTATGTCTAATAATATGGCATTTGTATTTCCAAAAATGAGATTCCATAAAGCAGATTAAAAGATATATGAAAATATATAAGAAAACTTTTTGACTCACTGAAGCAGAGTGAGGTTTTTTCCTCCAAATGGCGAAGGTGTGAAGCACTGTGACAATCTTTAATAGATGTGATATTTTAGATATTAGTATACAAACTGTGCATGGAATGGTAGCTATAATTCTCTAGGCTGCTCAAAGTATACAAAGTCAATCTGAATCTATTTAACGTTTAAATGTCTAAATACTCAATAATGTCGAGGGATATTTTTTAAGGGGAAGAAAAATTCAAGTTCATCAAAATAAAAACATTCCATAGATTGCCCAATTAATACTGAGCACAACATATCAGGCAAGTTTAATTTAGCACAACAATTGAGAGTTGAAGATGAGTAAGACTTGGCCAACAAACAGAAAGAAGGAGGTAAATGTTTCTGGAGGTCAGAAAATCACGTGCCTGATATTCTGAAGTTTCTGTGTTTGTAAATATTTCTGAAAGAGGTGTGCAAAACTTGGAAAGTTCAAGAAAGTCTAAATGAACATCATTAAATTTTTGATTAATAAACATTTAGTTAGGAGAAACATAAATGAATGAAATTAGAAGCATGACGAAGAGGTGTGGCAAGACAATGTCACATACTATCTACTTTTGTGAAAATTTACACATTGGCATGAAAATGGAGAAATCAGTATGAGCGAAACAGGAGAGAAAAAAGTTAAAGGATGAAGTCATTCTCATATGACTTTTCCATCATTAACTAAAGATGTGGACGCTCTCTCACTTGATCTTTGCACCTCTGATTGGAATGATCTAGCATGAAAAATATAGCATCTTAGAGTAAAAATAACAATTTTGAAAGCACGCAGATACTATAGATTTCTAATACTCATTGATTGTTGATGTTTTTCTAACTAAGGGCTACTTAAAGATGTGGAGGACATTGTGGGAAAATGACAGCCATTCAATATTAGCCAAGGCTTTGGCATCACCTTCTTCATACTCAGAGTTGTGTCTTCTTCCCTTTTTCCCAAATCCTATACTCGGATATTGACCTTCTTGTTCTTATTACTGTAGTGTGAATGACTGAAGGGGAGGCAGGGGGGTAGGGACTCTGGAGTGGCTAAAGTCCACTTAGCCACTCCAAAGATGACCAAAGTTGACCTTCCAGACAAATAGCACATTTTATTTTAGGGAAGAATTTAGCTTCCAGTTCTGTTGTGGTGTCTCACACCCTTGAACTAGATTAGGCCATATGTCAGCCTCAAGGATACTTGCTATCTTGTGGCCTAGGGCCCAAATTAAACCAAGCAAATTGTTATCATTCATTATGTTCCCTAGAATAGTGTTTCTCAATCTGTGACCCACAGGTCAGGGACATCAGACATCAGCTGGGATGCAGGCTAAAAGTCCACACTCCTCCATCTCTTTCATTTCCATCCTATACACAGACACTGAATCAGAATCACTGGAGGTGTTCTCTGAGAATCAGCATTTTCAACAACCCATCGAGGTGATACAGCACACTGAATATCGGAGCTGTGTCCCTCGAACCTGCTTATGGTTCTTGAGATCTCATTCAGTAGTCAAGAAGAGATGTGAAAAGACTCATTGGAGGAAAACAAGTGTATCTGTCCAAATCTTTGTACATTTAACCTTGTCTTACTAAAGGTTTCTATCTAGTGTTTCTCTGAAGTTTTCGTCTTCTGGATGAATGGAAGGAATGAGTATCAGACGTAGACCCATCCTTAACAATCAATGAGACTACTTGCTATGTGTCTCATCCTTAAAAGTTGCAAACCAAGCTAGCAAACTGTTAAATAAATGAAATGGGTTTCATCGTTCTCCTTTAATAAGTATGTCTTTATGCTACCTTGTGAAGCCAGGTCTAATTTAGAAAGTTCAGATTCCTTGAAACTCTGTGCCTGTTCTTTGTGGCACAGGAAAATTAAGCTTACAGACCCTTATATAGCAGCCCATAGCCCACCCCCTTCTCCTTCAGGCTTCCCAAGCCTGACTATGAGGGGCCTTACACACGTTGGAGTAAATACCACTTCCTGCAAATATAAGAACCTCTGTCCATACCCCTACAAAGAGCTGCTGATTGGCCTCTCTCAGACTCAGGGTACTTACACCTGTCCTTGGAGGAAAAGGCCCCTGCAGACCTTGGAGGTGAATCAGGAGCTATTTTGGCATTGAATTCTCCATTATGCTTTCAGACGGACTGGCACAGATTCGAGTAGGCATGTCCCCTGGACCTGAGGATTTCTCACCCTGTGGGAAGTGATGTGGCTGAAAGCCAGACCAGAACTTGAGAAAGCACAGGGCAAGGCAGAGACCCTTGGTAATATCTTGTAAGTACTTATTCTTAGGATTTAAGTATCATCTAGTCCAAGTTTGAGACTGAATGATTCATTCATTCATTCATTCTCTGAGTATTTATTGAGCTATATACTGAGTATTGACCTAGATCTTTAGGACAGATGAATCAATAAAACAGACTAAACCTTGTTCTTGTGGAACTTAAATGTTATTAGATTCTTGAGTCCCTTCAATCACATACCCCACACATGTCATATGAGCTCTGTTTGCATATATCCACTGATGCTCAAATTCTTCCATCATGGGTCACCATTTGTATCTGACTATTTTGCAACTTGATATTCTGGCATGTTCCTAAGATAGTTAAAATTTCTCCTGTGAATATTTAGCTATTGGACTTCAGGGAAGATGGCTGAAAAAAGTAGCTCAAGATCATCCTGCCCCACGGAAAAGTTAGAGAAAGGACAGGAGGGCAACTGAGGTGCAATTTGGGAGTGCAGCTGACATGGAAGAGCCTTCTGCACCACGTAGGGCAGCAGTTACAGAGCCCAAGGAACTGAGAGGCAGAAAGCTGAAGCCTGGCATGTATGCACGGAGCCCATAGGGGTGCATGGACAGGAGTCGGGGATTTGGAAGTAAGCCAGGCTGTGTTCCTTGGGTGCACTACCTTTACCAGTGCAGCCCCATGACTGGTGACTCACCCCACACCCCATGAACCTGCAGGCTGTTGTCAGCACATAAAGACTGTGGATACAAACCTCCATACCCAGGCACCCCTGCCCCCCCAACCCATAGTGTTGCACAGCCTCACCTCGCCCCCACTGAGCTCAGTGCATCCATTCTCAGCACTCCTAGTCCTGAATATGTGCAAAGATCCCCAATCACGTCCTTCAGCTCTGGGAAATTCACTTTACAGCAGCCCTAGAACCATGCATGTGCACAGCCATCAGTCACACTTCCAAACACTGAGAAACTGCTGATCTGCACTGTTGGATCACATCTACCCACAACCCATGAAGGCATAATGCTGACCTGCTGCCACAACTCTACATATATGCACAAACATCCCTCCATCCTAGACCAGTGCACACCAGGAGTTATGTACCCCAGACCAGTGCGCCCACACAGCTACATCCTCCCTGGCTTCTGGGTGCCCTCATTCACAAGCATTAGTGTAACATCCCCAACATGTGCTTACACCTGCCCTGAAACAAATCACTGCACTGTTGTGCCCTGCCCCATATCCTGCTCCCTGCTGCACATCCATCCTGCAAATACAAGGCCTTAGTCTACGGAAAGAAATCAACACCCTACATAAATCAATCAAGATATTTACATGCGATGAAAACCAACAGAAGGTTACTTAGCATATTACAATGCAGACAGATACAGTCCTGCCTAATAGACCAAATTAAAATACCAGAGGAGACACAAACTTTGGAACAACAAATCAAAGATGTTCATACAACTCTACCTAATAAAATAGATGGGAGAGCAAATGACATAAAGGAGATCAAGAAGACAGTAGAAGAGCATAAAGAGGAATTTGAAAGAATAAATAGAAAAATAGCAGATATCACAGAGATTAGAGACTCTGTTGACCAAACAAAAAACATGCTTGAAGCACACAACACCAGACTTGAAGAGACAGAAGAAAGAATAAGTGATATAGAGGATGGGATAATTGACTTTGAAGACTTAAAACAGCAAATGGCAAAAAAGATGGAAAAAATTGAATTGAATCATAGGGAAATGATAGACAAAACAAAGTTCACAAATATGAGAATCATTGGTGTTCCAGAAGGAGAACAGAGGAGTAAAGGGCTAGGAAGAGTAGTCGAGGATATAACAGGGGAAAACTTCCCAACCCTTATAAAGGACATAATTATATAAGTCAAAGAAGCCCAAAGAACTCCAAACAGAATAAATACAAACAGACCTTCCCCAAGACAAGTATTAATCAGCTTGTCAAATGTTGAAGAGAAGCAGAAGATTCTGAAAGCAGCAAGAGAAAAACAATCTACTACATACAAAGGAAACCACATAAGACTGAGTTCAGACTACTCAATTAGCACCATGGAGGCAAGAATGCAGTAGTATGATATATTAAAAATCCTGAAAGGAGAGACTTCCAGCCAAGAATTCTGTACCCAGCCAAATTGTCCTTCAAAACTGAGGGAGAAATTAAAGTTTTAACAGGCAAACAAATCCTGAAAAAGCTTTTCAACAAGAGACCATTCCTACAAGAAATACTAAAAGGAGTTCTTCCTGTTGAAAAAAACAAAAAGACAGGAAAGAGAGGTCAGGAGGAGGGCACAGAATTGAAGAGTACCACCAAAGGTAATTTAAAGGATAAAAAGGGAAAGAGAAAAGAATACATAGACCTGACAAATAAAATAAAGATAAAATGGTGAATTCAAGAAATGCCTTTTCAGTAATAACTTTAAATGTTAACAGACTAAACTTACCAATTAAAAGATATGGATTGGCAGAACGGATTACGAAGCATAATCCATCTGTATGCTACTTACAAGAGACTCATCTTACATACAAGGATACAAATATTTTGAAAGTGAAAGGATGGAAAAAGAGTTTCCAAGCAAGTTGTAACCAAAAGAAAGCAGGAGTAGCTATACTAATATTACATATATAGACTTTAAGTGAAAAGACATCATAAGAGACAAAAAAGACACTATATACTAATTAAAGGGTCAATTCACCAAAAGATATAATGATTAAGAACATTTATGAACCCCAATCAAGGAGCTTCAAAGTACATGAGACAGACATTGGCAAACCTGAAGGGGGTGAGAGATGTTTCAACAATAATAGTGGGAGACTTCAATATACCACTCTCCTCTACAGATAGGACAACCAGACAGAAGGTAGTTCAATAAGGAAATAGAGAAGTTAAATAACTTGATAAATGAATTAGACCTAACAAGCATATACAGTACATTGCACCCCAAAGCACAAGGATATACTTTCTTCTCTAGTGCTCATGGGACATTCTCCAGGATAAATCACAGGCTGGGGCACAAAACAGGTCTTTATAAATTTGAAAACATTGAAATTATTCACAACACTTTCTCTGATCACAATGCGATGAAGCTGGATCTCAATGACCACCAAAGAACAACAACATTCACAAATATATGAAGATTAAATAACACACTCTTAAACACCAGTGGGTGAAAGAAGAAATTGCTAGACAAATCAATAGCTATTTGAAGATGAATGAAAATAAGAATAAAACCTATCAGAACTTACAGGTGCTGCAAAAGGCTGTGCTAAGAGGGGAATTTATTGCCATAAATGTCTATATAAAAGCAATAAAGAGTGAAAATCGAGGACTTAACAGCAAACCTCGAGGAACTTGAGAAAGAGCAGTGAACTAAACCCAAAGCAAATAGAAGAAGAGAAATAACAAAGATTAAATCAGAGATAAATGAAAGGGAGAAGAAAAGAACAATAAAACGAATCAATAAAAGCCAAAGTTGGTTCTTTGAGAAAATCACTGAAATTGATGGGCCACTAGCAAAACTGACAAAGAAAAAAAGAGAGAGGATGCAAATAAACAAAATCAGAAATGAGAATTATCACAGACCCTAAAGAAATAAAAGAAATCAGAAGAGGATACTATGAACAACTATATGCCAACAAACCAGACAACTTAGATGGAGTGGACAAATTCCTGAACACACACAAACAAGCTACACTGACTCAGGAAGAAATAAAATATCTCAACAAACCAATCACAAGTAAAGAGATTTAATCAGTCATCAAAAAATCTTCCTATAAAGAAAGCTCAGTGCCAGATGGCTTCGAAGGGGAATTGTATCGAACATTCCAAAAAGAACTAACACCAATCCTGGGCAAACTTTTCCAAGAAATTGAGGAACAAGAACTCTACCTAACTCATTTTGTGAAGCTAATATAATTTTAATACAGAAAGCAGGTAAAGATGGTATAAGAAAGGAAAACTAATGAACATAGGTGCAAAAATTCTCAACAAAATCTTAGCAAATCAAATCCAGCAACACATTAAAAGAATTACACACCACAACCAAGTGGGGTTTATACTAGGAATGCAAGGATGGTTCAATGCAAGAAAATCAATTAATACTGTATTAATTAATGTATAATTAATGCAATCTATAGTTGCATTAATTATAGCACTTTAACAAATTGAAAGGGAAAAATCACATGATCATCTCAATTGATGCTGAAAAAGCATTTGACAAAATTCAACATCCTTTTCTGACAAAACATTCCAAAAGATAGGAATCAAAGATTCCTTAATATGATAAAGGTAATATAAGAAAACTGATAGCCAGCATCATACTCAATGGAGAGAGACTGAAATCTCTACCCTTAAGATAAGGAAGAAGACAAAGATGCTCACCATCATCACTATTATTCAACATTGTGCTAGAAGTTCTAGGTAGAGCAATAAGGCAGGACAAAGAAATAAAAGGCATCCAAATTGGAAAGAAAGAAGTAAAACTCTCATTATTTGCAGATGATATGATACTATACTTGGAAGATCCTGAGAAATCTACAGCAAAGTTACTTCAGCTAATAAATAAATTCAGCAACATGGCAGGATATAAAATTAATGTGCAAAAATCAGTAACATTTCTATACCCAAACAATGATCCAGCTTATGTGTCAGTTAAGGAAAAAAATCCATTCAAAATAGTAACTAAAAGAATCAAGAACTTAGTAATGAATTTAACTAGGGACATAAAGGCCTGTACACAGAAAACTACATAACATTGCTAAAAGAAATCAAAGGAGAAATATGTAGGTGAAAAGATTTTCCCTGTTCATGGATAGGAAGGCTAAATATATATATGATGTCAGTTCTCCCCAAATTGATTGACAGATTCAACACAGTATCAATCAAAATTCCAACAACCTATTTTGAAGATTTGGAAAAGCTAGCTAACCAAATTCATCTGGAAGGGAAACAGACCCTGAATAGCTAAAAGCATCCTAAAAAAGAAGAATGAAGTAGGAGGATTAACATTCTCTGACTTAGAAACCTATTATAAAGCCACAGTGATCAAAACAGCATGGCACTGGCACAAAGATAGAAGCATTGATCAATGAAACAAAAATGAAAGCATTGACCAATTTGATTCAGAATCAAAACAAGACTGCAGAAATAGACTACCAAATCTATGGTCAACTGATTACTAATTTTTTTTTTTTTAATTTTTGGTCAATGGATTTTTAACCCACAAATCCTCTGAACTGGGACAAAATAGTCTTTTCAATACCTAGGCAGGGAACACTGGATATCAATAGCCAAAAGAATGAAAGAGGACCCCTATCCTATACCCTATGCAAAAATTAATTCAAAGCGAATTAAACACCTAAATATAAGAATTAGCAACATAAAGCTTCTGAAAAAAATTTAGGGAAACATTTTCAAGACCTAGTAATAGGAGGTTGCTTCCTAAACTTTACACCCAAAGCACAAGCAACAAAAGAAAGAAAAATAGATAAATGCGAACTCCTCAAAATCAAATGCTTTTGCACCTCACAAGACTTTGTCAAAAAAGGTGAAGAGGCAGCCAACTTAATGGGTGAAAATATTTGGAAGTCACATATCGGACGAAGTTTTAATTTCCTGTATATATAAAGAAAACATACAGCTAAACAACAAAAACATAAACAACCCAATTATAAAATGCGCTGAAGATATGAATAGACATTTTTCTTAAGAGCAAATATAGATGGCTCAAAAGCACATGAAGATATGCCCATTTTCATTGGCTATAAGGGAAATGCAAATCAAGACTACAATGAGATACTACCTCACACCTATAAGAATGATTATCATTGAACAAACAGGAAACTTTAAACATTGGAGAGGATGTGGAGAAACTGGGACATTTATGCACTGCTGGTGGGAATATATAATGGTGCAGGCACTATGGAAGACTGTTTGGCAGTTTCTTAGGAAACTATCAAGTTGCCCTATGACCCAGCAATCATGCTACTTGGCATATACCCAGAAGAGCTGAAAGCAATGACACAAACAGACATTTTCACACTGATGTTCATAGCAGCATTATTCACAATCACAAAAAGATGGAAACAAACCCAATGCCCATCAACAGATGAGTGAATCAACAAAGTATGATTATACATATGAAGGAATATTATGCAGCAGTAAGACAAAATGATGTCCTGAAGCACATAAAAAGGTGAATGAGCCTTGAGGACATAATGTTGAGTGAAATAAGCCAGACACAAAAGGATAGATTCTGTATGATTCCACTTTTCTGATCAGCATAAATGTATAATCAGAGGTTTATAATAAAGAATATAGGGGACTTAAAAACACATAGAAGCTAGAGATGGGTGAACTGTTAGCTAATGAGGTTGAACTCCAGTGTAAGGGAATGGATAGGAATGAAGGTGGTTCTCTATTGTATCTTTAAGTAATATTACCATATTGAAGATGAACAAGACTGAAAGGGATTGTGTAGACCAACATTTCCCACTGATCAGCACTAGAAATATGAATTAGTTCTTGCAAAAATTACTTCAAAGATATAAGTCCAAGATATGGGGGAAAACTACTATTGCATACTATGGGCTATGTTTAGAAGGAAAACATCAACACTACCACAGCAACAGCAAAGGTTAGTAATGGGGGGGGGGGAAGAGTTAAGAGTAGGTTTAGATTTCCATTTGGCAAGGGTGTGTTTATTGGTTTTCTTTTTCTTGGTAAAAATGAAATTATCTAAATTTGAGAATGTTAATGGCCTGTGGACTTTGGGCACTATACATGATGCCTGATGAATGCAGGTGGCTGAAGGATACATTGACTGAGAAGTAGATTGGTGAATGTTGGTGCATGCTTATAAATGAGTGTTATGCTGCTATAAAAAGGAACAAAATCATGAGGTATGCAATGATGTGAGTGAACATGTGGGACATTTGTGAGACAAAATAAGCCAGAAGCAAAAGAACAACAATGGTATGGTCACCATTAGAAAATGCTTATAAGAAAACAGGGGCCTAAATTGTTAGTTTTTAGAGCAGACAATTTAAGTCCGGAGTGGTTATATATATATATATAACCCGATATTTAGAGAAAAGAACAAAGCTGGTCAGGTTGGGGTTAAAGTAATGCAGAACACAGGGTAAAGATGTCAGTGTCTATATTTTAGAAACATACATACTCTTTGAGATGAAAGGAAGTAAGGTTCATTTGGTCTGTAACTGAAATTTTCTTTAGTGCATAATCTTACTCAACCTATCTGTATAGCTCATTTGAACAATTGAAACACAGGGAGTCCAGAATAAGAAAGAGATCCTTTAATCCTGTATTGTAATGCCTGGATACATCCTAGAGTATATTAAGCAGATAATCAAAAAGTATTTGCAAAGTCCTTGGAGGGATGGGAGAAAAAATATGGAACTATTAAACCTTACCATCAGGAAATCCCCTGACACTGTGACAAACTTTAGGGACACCCAAATCAATAGGCCATGCCCTCGATCCTGAGGCTCACTCTTATGAAGCTTGTGCAGGTAGCAGAGAACCTTAGACTACCTATGGGCATACCTAAAAGTTACTTCTGGAAGACCTCTTTTGTTGTGCAAACGTGGCCTCACTCTCTCTAAGCCCAGTGCTGCGAGTAAAATCATTGCCCACCCCCCTACATGGGACATAACATCCAAGGGTAAAAGTCTTCTTGGGGACATGGGAGATGACTCCCAGGGATGAATCCAGACCTGGAACCATGGGATCAGCAATTCCATCCTGACCAAATGTGGGAAAAGAAGTGTAACTAATAAAGAATCAGTGGCAGAGAGAGTTCAAATAGAGTCAAAAGGCTACACCAGAGGTCCCTCTTATGCATGCTTCAGTTAGACCTTGTTACCTTATCATAATCTGCCAAACCCCAACTAGGACCATTCCAGCCAATCCTAAAGAACACCTAGAGCAATATATAAGATTCCACAAGGGTTCCATTCACTAGAGTAACTTTCCAGAAACCTACAACCTCCAGATGGGTTCCTCGTCCAGCTAAGTCCTGATACCTAGAGGGGCCAGCCTCTCCAGAACATCAGATAGTTCCATTTCCCTACCCCATATTAAACGACAGACCCTCCCAATATGAAAAATTTAGAATGGCCATAGCCCAAAGACCCCTAAAGAGAGGTTTGGAAAGATCAAAGGTGATGGTGGAGTTATACAGAGAAGATAGGATTTAACAAATGAAAATGAGTGCTGAATCATTAAATTGCTATCTCTTTTTGTTCCAGTATCTTAGAGCAGCTAGACATAAAAATCTAAAATTGTGGAATTGTAACCCATGTTAAACTCTGAAATATGTTCAACTAACTGTGGTGCTGTGTTTTGAAATTTATTGCTTTTTTGTATATATGTTATTTTTCTCAAAAAAGAATGACAAATGTTTATTGTGATGATAAAAAAGTATTTAATCCCTACCAAAAAAGTTTATTGCTATGATAAAAAAAGTATTTAAGCCCTCTTGCCTCCTATATTTTGGAGCAGCTAGGAGAAAAAATCTGAGAGGATCATATGGTAGCCAATGACAAACTCTGGGGTCTGTCCTGTAACTATTTGTTGAAGAGTGCTTTGAAAACTTTTTCTTTTTTATTTGCTTTGCATATATGTTAGACTATATGATAAAAAAGTTAAAGGCAGTGTGATGGTGGCTCAGTGGCAGAATTCTTGCCTGCCATGCCAGAGACCAGGGTTCGATTCCCGGTCCTGCCCATGCAAAAAAGAAATAAATAAAATAAAAATAAAAAATTAAACAAAAAAAATCCTTCCCATGAAAACCTTTTGCAATTAAGTTATTGCACAAGAAAGAAAAAATGCTGTTGGGTAGATAACTATCTTTAAAAAGACAGGACAAATAAAGGAAAAGAAAATTAGCATCACATTATGCACTGATATTATGCACTGCTTCTTGATTATGTCAGGTATCCCAATTATTTTAATATCCTGAAATTATTTTTAATAAAAGGACAATTTAGAAGTTTATAAGAGTTTAAAAACTCAGGCAATATTTTAGATGTAAATTTAAAAGTTTATAAACTCCTGCATTTTTTTTAGCTGAAAATACCTTACATTTTAATCACCTCTTAAAATTCACAAAGCTATGAGTTACCTGATGCAAAGTATTATTGCAATACTGATTTTTCATGTGAGAAAACTGAGGCTCAGAAATTTTAAGTGAGTCTTGTATAAACAATGATACTGGGGTGACAGTCAAGTCTGCAAAAAAAAATAATTCTCCAGAAAGCTTGTTGGTAAAACAAGCTAACTAAATTAGACTTAGTGCAGTAAAATTGAATAGCCTCTTGTCAGTATCATAGCAGTGTTTCTTAAGTAAAAAAATCAGTGAAGGACACTTTTAGCATTTTTGGAAATGAACTCGATACTTTTCAAGGGGTTTAGGGGATGGACCTGGTGATTTCAGGTTAGGTCTTCCAAGATAAGATTCTGGCTGGGATTGTACAAAGTTTATGGCATAGTAGCTTTGGATGGATAGCACAACAAGAAGTGGGTCTTAGGGTATGTTCTGATGGGTAAGCCATGTTAGTAGTCCAGGGTCTTACCTTCCAGGAACAAGTATTCCCTGGAGAATGCAAGTAAGTTATTTTTACCTGTTCCCTGCATTGGTTGTATTGTTTAGCATTAAGACAGGATGTCTGCTATGCTTCAGAATTGATTAATGTGGGAACAGACCCGGTAAAGTATGGTGGATTTATTTCTCAGCTGAATCCCAATATTTTATTTCTAAAATGCTGCAGTCCTAAGGAATTTAGAAGTTATATATGTTTATTTCCTTTAATAAGAGAGAAACCATGGCTTAACACTCTGGCCATTTATATGAAAACATGAACATACAATCAAATAACTCAATTTTCCATTTCTACCAGCAATACTTCATGTTATAGTATATATATATATATATATATATATATATATAAAACAATATTTCTATTCTTCTTTAGTGTCTTGATTTCAAATCATATGAGTGAAAGGGTAACAAATTCAGTGATAAAGAGCATAATCTGGAGAGGGGAAGAACTCTGGAATTTGTGATTGTTTTTTTTTTAACTTTTTTATTGTATAGTATAACAAATATACAAAGCAAAGAAATAAAAAAGCAATAGTTTTCAAAGTGCTCTTCAACAAGTGCTTACAGGAGAGATCCCAGAGTTTGTCATGGGCTACCACACAATTCTCTCAGATTTTTCCTTCTAGCTGCTCCAGAATAAAGGAGGCTAAAGGGCTTAAATACTTTTGTTATCATCACAATTGACTTTTTTTCCTTCTTTTTTTGTCAACAATAACATATATGCAAAAAAAAGCTATAAATTTTCAAGCACAGCACCACAATTATATGTAGAACATATTTCAGATTTTGACATGGGTTACAGTTTTACAATTTTAGGTTTTTACTTCTAGCTGCTCTAAAATACTGAAGACTAAAAGAGATATCAATTTAATGACTGCATTTTCTAAGGTGACCATACCATTCTTATTCTTTTGTTTCTAACATCTAGAGATGGGTGAACTATTAACTATAATGAGGTTGGACTCATATCCTTGAAGCAATTCATGGAAGGACTAATTCATATTTCTAGTATTAATCAGTGGGACATGTAGGTCTATACAACCCCTTTCAATCTTGTTCATCTTCAACATGGCAATATTACTTCTAGACCCACTAGAGAATCACCATCGCTCCTATCTATTCCCTTACATTGGAGTTCAACCTCCAATGGTTCACCCATCTCTAGTTTCTATGTATCTCTACGTTCCTTATATTCTGTATTATAAGCCTCTGATTATACCTTTATGCTGGTCATAAAAGTGAAATCATACAATGTATATCCTTTTGCATCTGGCTAATTTTGCTCAGCATTATGACCTCAAGGCTCATTCACCTTGTCATGTGCTTCAGGACATCATTTTGTCCTACTGCTGCATAATATTTCATCTTGTGTGTACACCATATTTTGTTGCTCCTCTTGTCTGTTGATAGGCATTTGGTTTGTTTCCATCTTTTGGTGATTGTGTTCTGTTGTTGAGTTGTATGATTTCTTTGTATATACAAGAAATCAAACTTTGTCCAATATGTGATTTCCAAATATTTTCTTCCATTAAGTTGGTTGCCTCTTCACCTTTTTTGACAAAGTCTTTTGAGGTACACAAGCATTTGATTTTGAAGAGTTCCCATTTATCTATTATTTCTTTTGCTCCTTGTGCTTTGGATGTAAAATTTAGGAAGTTACCTCCTATTGCTCGGTCTTCAGGATGTTTCCCTAAATTTTCTTCTAGAAGCTTTATGGTGCTAGTTCTTATATTTAGTTGTTTGATCTACTTTGAGTTAATTTTTATGTAGGGTGTAAGTTAGGGGTCCTCTTTCATTCTTTTGGCTATTGATATCCAGTTCTTCCATGCCCAATTATTGAAAAGACCATTTTGTCCCATTACAGAGGATTTGGGGGCCTTGTCAAAAATCAGTTGACCATAGATTTGGTGGTCTATTTCTGCACTCTTGATTTGATTCCATTGGTCAATGCTTCTGTCTTTGTGTCAGTACCATGATTTTTTTTGACCACTGTGGCTTTATAATAGTTTTAAAGTCACGGAGTGTTAATCCTCCCACTTTGTTCTTCATTTTTTAGGATGCTTTTAGCTATTTGGGGTCTCTTTCCCTTCCAGATGAATTTGGTAGTTAGCTTTTCCAGATCTTCAAAGCAGGTTGTTGGAATTTTGATTGATACTGTGTTACATCTGTCAATCAATTTGGGGAGAATTGACATCTTAAATATTTAGCCTTCCTATCCATGAGCAAGGAATATCTTTCCACTATTTACATCTCCTTTGATTTCTTTTAGCAATGTTATGTAGTTTTCTGTGTACAAGTCCTTTTACATCTGTAGTTAAGTTCATTCCTAAGTATTTGATTCATTTAGTTGCTATTTTGAATGGAATTTTTTCTTTAACTGACACATCAGTTAGGTGATTGCTTGTCTACAGAAATGTTACTGATTTTTGCCCATTAACTTTATATCCTGCCACCTTACTGAATTTGCCTATTAGCTCAACTAACTTTGCTGTAGCTTTCTCAGGATCTTCCCCAAGTATAGTATATCATCTGCAAATAATGAGAGTGTTACTTCTAACTTTCCAATTTGGATGCTTTTTATTTCTTTGTCCTGCTTGATTGCTCTAGGTAGAACGTCTAGCACAATATTGAGTAATAGTGGTGACAGTGGGCATCCTTTTCTTGTACCTGATCTTAGGAGAAAAGCTTTCAGTCTCTCTCTCCATTGAGTACAATACTGACCATCAGTTTTTTGTATATTCCCTTTATCATATTGTGGTAGTTTACTTTGATTCCTATCTTTTGGAGTGTTTTTATCAGATAAAGATGCTGAATTTTGTCAAATGCTTTTTCAGCATCAATTGAGATGATCATGCAATTTTTCCCTTTTGATTTGTTAATGTGCTGTATTACACTAATTGATTTTCTTGTGTTGAACCATCCTTGCATTCCTGGTATAAACCCCACTCTAGCATGATGTATAATTCTTTTAATGTGCTGTTGTATTTGATTTGCTAATATTTTATTGAGAATTTTTGCATATATGTTCATTAGGGTAATTGGCCTGTAGTTTTCCTTTCTTATAACATCTTTACCCAGCTTTGGCATTAAAATGATATTAGCTTCATAAAATGAGTTAGGTAGAGTTCCTTTTTCCTCAATTTTTTGGGAAAGTTTAAGCAGGATTGGCATTAATTCTGTCTGGAATGTTTGATAAAATTCCCCTGTGAAGCCATCTGCCCCTGGGCTTTTCTTGGTTAAGAAGATTTTTGATGAGTGATTGAATCTGTTTATGCATTAGGAAATCTTGGATTTGAGATTCCTGATGTGAGATATCTCAGAATAAGCAGGCCCAAAGTGGAAAACTTAAATGAAAGTATATATGTGGCTGTGTGTGCATGTTTGATGCACATATCCTACAGGGAAGAGGGTGGGGAAGGTAGTGCTTGGGAGGGGTGCAGGAGAGGTGTGTTGGGTTGCACTTGGGTTGGGGGTGTGGTGCAGGTATGTGCACTTGGTGCTGGTGGGCTGGGGGCACCTGGAGCATGGGGAATGGGAGCGGATGATGGGGTTCAGGTGCGTGTTGTATGGGTTGAGTCGCTGGTCATGGGGCTGCACTGGTGAGGGTAGTGCACCCAAGGAACACAGCCTGGTTTGCTTCCTAGTCCTGGGCTCCCGTCAGTGAACTTCCTCAGGCTCCACAGCTCTGCGTCAGGTTCTAGCTTTCTGCTTCTCAGTTCTTTGGCCTCTGCAACCAGGGCTGCCACTTGTGGTGCAGAAGGCTCTCCCAGGTCAGCCACACTCTCAAATCACCACCTCATTCGCCCTCCTGTCCCTTCTCTAATGTTTCGGTGGAGCAGGGCTAAGCTCGAGCTGGTCTATTTGGCCATCTTCCTGGAAGTCTCTGTGATTGATTTTTGTTTTCCACTTTTAATCTTGTATGATCTTTCTCTAAGAATAGCTTCCTGCAAATAAGGAAAATAAAGCATCCAAGTTTGTTTGTGTCAGAATCTCAGCTTTAGAAAATTACCCAGAGGCCACCCTTAAACTGAAAATGTGTGCCAAAGGCACTCTTTCTCTTCCTATACTTGACTCTAAAGCATATCAGCATTAGAAGCATAAAGCTTGCAGACATCCACCTGATATGCCTTCTACTTCTTATTGAAGCAGCCTGACCTAAATTTCAGACTCCTGTGTTACTGTAGGTAAACAAATTTCAGAATTAGGTTAGGATTGCAGGAACTTTAAAAACAAACATTTAAGAAATTTAAGGAGAGATTAGTCTGTTAAGATTGGTAATACCTTTGCCTTAATCTTATTCTATCATTTTTATCAACTGAATATTTGAGTCATATTTTTTGTGCATATGTTCAGTAGTGTTAATGGTTTTTAGGTTTTGCTCCAATTTTCTTAATTGCAATAGGTTTTTAATATATTATATCATCTTGTTCTAGTTTTAATCTGATACAATATTCATAAGAATATAGCTAATTTATTTCTAAAATGTATCACAAGCATGTCTCAATGCAATGAGCACTAAAATAAGGGTCAGGCAATCTGAGTTCTAGTCCTGGCTTTCAAAGTAACTAGTCTTTTAAGAACAAAAGTTTACAAATCTTATCTTGCCTGCACTCCCTCTTGTATCTGATGCAATCAATTCCCTAACTTTTTTTTTTTCCATTGGTGCTTTCTTTCTTCCTTTTCTTCCTCTTCCCCTTTCTCCCTTCTTTTCTTTCTTCTCTTTAATTTCTATTGGATATCCAGAACTTTTATCAGATTTTATTCAAGGTGAAACTTGGAACACAGAGAAAGTACTTCTCTTTCATTGCTAAAGCAGATAAGTAGCAGGTGGGCATGTGTCTACTAAAATGGGAGAAGGAAAGAGTAATTGTATACTAAAATGATAATGCTTCTGAGATGAATAGCATTATAAGGACCAACAGAACTCAGCTATGATAGAGGAGTTTAATTTGGATTTATCATTAGGAAACCTTGGATTTGAGATTCCTGATGTGAGATATCTCAGAGTAAGCAGGCCCAAAGTGGAAAACTTAAATAAAAGTGTATATGTGGCTATGTGTGCATGTGTGTGTGTGTTTGATGCACACACCCACACCCACACACACACACACATATATATATAATTACTTTTGTTTGTATGCTGTATGATGGGGTCATAGCTCATTATTTTTCCACTTGAGTATCCCATTATTGCAGTGCCATTTGTTGAGTTTTTGTTTGTTTGTTTTTTTTTTTGGGGAAGTACGTGGATCAGGAATGGAATCTAAGTCTCCCACATGGCAGGGGAGAATTCTACCTGAACTATCTTGCACCCTGTTTGATACATATTTAATTCTGACTTTCAAGTCTTTCAGATGAAAGGGAGGCCCCCAATAGTGCAAATATATATATTTAAATTTCCATTGGATTCAGAATATGCAATTTATTTATTTATATATCTATAAATAATGACATATATAAAATATGTAATTCCTTTATCAAATTGTGGGGCAATTCAATATATTGGGAGTTTTTAAGGGCATTTCAATTTTAATGAAGTTCCCCTAGCTAGAGAATTATTTTATTTCATAGTCCTTTAATCTGTAAAAGTAACCCTTTAAGAAAGAAATGCTGATTTCACACAGTTACTGGAATTTTTGTCATCTCTAAATTTAACTCTTCATGTGCTGCAGTTCTACAACATTTTAAACTCTAAACTAGTCACAGATAAGCAACTCTCAAAAGATTTCATTTGTGCTGATAGCAGGAAGACATATGCATTTTTATGTTTCTCATATTATAAAGGAATTCAGCTCCTTCACCTCCTGCAGACACTTTACTCAAGTGATGAGGTACATGGCACTACACAGCATGCTTTCTTGGATCAACATCAGCTCTTCAAACCCAGCACATCTCAGAGTGTAGTTTTGATGAATAAATTGACAAACTAATGAGATGTAGTAAGAGGTTAAGGATTGATCAATTACTTACTCTTTTTAATGAAGGACACAGCATGAAACACATTCCTCCAAATAGATGCAATAAACAATCTTCTAAAACCTAATTTGAATATAAATACAAAGAAAGGTGCAAAGTCTACCAAATAATAATTTAGCCTGTTCTCTAATAATAGGAAAGCTTTAGGTCTGTTACCCTTATTTCTATTCGAATCAGTTGAGTTCCAGATGTTCACCTATATTAAAATGATAGTATTTTAATATGGAATTTAAATATATCTTGATGCCACTGGGTCTATAAATTAATTCAAAATATGGCCTTCAAGCTTTTGCAGAACTTGCTGGGCATTGAGAAGTTTTAGCAAATATTTTGGAAAGTTTCTAAGTGCACATCTTTTGAGGCATTGGTGTTCTGAATTTAGCATTTTGGGTGTCAACTTTTTTCAATATAAGTCATCATTTAATCAGATTTTTGAATTCTTATTTATCTTAGTTTTGATATTAAAAGCTGTTTTATAGCTTTAGTGGGATTTTAAGTGAAAACTGCTAGTTACAAATATAATTTTTTCATGATAAGGCTTTATTAAAAACAACAACAACAAGGGATCAGATGGCACATTGAATGAAGCACTCTACCTATTTAAACAAATAGAGGAAAAAGGAAAAAGGAAGTGGAACTGAGGAAGGTTGAAATGTTAGGAAGAGCCTAACTTTTGGATTGGTGGGGCACATACTGACATAACACTTCCCTTTTCAAGTAAGATATGATGAACTAATTATTATGTATCATTATTGCTGCTTAATTATGCCACAATACTATTATATAGCATGTAGTGGAGCAATGTTACTCTTGTATTCTCTAATTTATCACACCATCTGCTTGAGTTGAATATTTAGAGTATATTGCTTACTGCCTCTCCAGATATCACTGTAGTATTAACAAATCACAGCTGTATCATTGAATTTTCCTTCCAAAGACTTTGTTGTAAATTTGATTAACAAAGGGCTATGTCCTAATTATGGCATCAAAGGTTATAGTTTTATTCACTACTGATAAAGAACATATGAGCTAGACCATCACCAAAGTAAGAAGATGCAGGGAAATGAACTCAATTCCATATATCTCAAGTTGAAGTGGATATCAAACACAGGTTTTAAATGGGCATCTTTATTTAAAAAATCAGGTCTCTACCCAGAAATCTAACATCTGTCCTATAAAACTTAAATTGCTGATTAACATGGAATTTTATAGTGTTCTTAAAAGGTGCAATAGCAGATAGAAGTAACTGGAAAGTACAGTTGTTGTGATATCTGTTCTATTAGGAAGCTGTGGGATACTCCAAAAGCATAGGGCCTATCTTATGAGAAATATGGACTTCATTCATTACAATGAAAATATAATCAGCTACATGGTCTCAGTTATCTGGAAACTGCCAGCAGTTTGCCCTGTAAGCAAGTGTTTGGTTCTCACACAAAATAATTTGTTCCCATGCCAGATAATTCATATTCTTGTATACCAAATCTCATTTAGTGAATCACTTTCTCTTTTTTGATGACTGTACTTTAGAAGATTTAAGAAAAATAGTTGAACTAGTTTATTTCCTTAGAATACTAGAAGTCTTGTCATTACTTTTAGAATAAATTTGTTTTCAATCTGTGCTCTGAGAGTTCTAGTGCTTCTGTGAGAGACAAAAGGCAAAATGAAATCTGATTTAATCTGATGTGCATACCGGACTACCAAGAGAGAGCTTTTTTGAACATAAAGCAAATTCTTCAAACCTCCAGGTTTATAATAATTAGAAAAGGGAAATTCATGCTATAATCTACATTAATTTCTATATCTTAAAATCTTTCTCTGCACATGTATATGTGTATGGTACCATTTGTTAGAAAAGCTGAGCTACCAATGAGATTTTGTATTTATGTGCTGTGTGGTCTTGTGGGTCTAAGTTTCCTCATCCATGATAAACAGGGTTGCAACACTCAAATCTCCTCTAGCTTTGAAGTAAAATGTTATAAATGAAATTAACACCTATGGTTATAAATAAGTTTCACATGTTCTCTGAGGATTATATTACAGCTCTGTTTTCCTAATTCATTAATAAGTCATTACCCCATGTGACATTTCTTGTTATTCAACATGACTTCAAATGTCAGCATGTAAAATTAAACTTTCAATCATTCAGATATTTATAAATACCCTCATGCTTATTTCCTGCAAACAGTATTGGTGACTAGTATTACTGCCATCTGGACTAATAGTTTTTCAAACCAATGAATTATCAGTGGAGTTCCTGTAAGTAGTTACTGGTTTTTGTAGAGGGCTGAAAAAATTCATAAACCTTTCAAAGTTGTCCAATAATTTTTCTCATATTGCTTTACAATTGAAAAAATAATCTTGCTCTTAATAATTTTCATCTTCATTACTTAAATTTAAATTGATGCTGAAAAAGTTCAATTTGCTCATTTATGGACAACATGGAGTATGTTTTCTCCAAAAAGATATTGCCCTTCATATTCATTATTTTTTACTTTTGTGAGTATGACATTTATCACTTTTTATTTCCCCATTCGTCTTTTAGGATTTTATATCTAGTCTTAAGTGTGCTAAATCCTTAAAACTCTAAATTTAATTTAATTTTTCTTTTAATGACCTGAAGTGGTTAGTTTACCAAAACTTTTTGGAAACATTTGCTTGCTTTTTGCTTGTCACTCTCCCCTTTCCTTTTACAGAAAGCTGCACAAATCATAAGTGTACAGCTTGATGATTCTCAGAAGTGAATACAACCATGAATACATATCAGAAAGCAGAATAGTACCAGAACCCAGAACCCCTGTCAGTTTCCCTCCCAAGCAATGCCCCTCCAAGGTCATCTCCCTTATGACACTGAATACCCTAGAGGTCTGTCTGACCTTAAATTTTATAGAAACAGAGAATCCTATGGCATGCCCACTGTCATGTCTGGCTTCTCTAGCTGACCATTTTTGTTTTGTTTATACTTGTTCCTGTATTTGTGTGTAAATGTGAATTGTTATTGTCAGCCTTTGTGTAATCAAGAGTCAAAATATAGCAGCTGAACTGTTTAGGGAAAAAATACATTAAAAGCAATGTAAAATGATTGTTCTTCATTATTTTATATTTTATCAGCCTTGTGAAGTGTCTTCTATACTAATAAACTCATGCATATCTGAAAGTCCATGATGTGTAATCTGAGAGCAATCTAGCCACAGTCAAATGTAAATAGACTTCTTATTCCACAACTTTCAATTTCAGGACTCACTTTATTTTAGTGGCTCCCTAGAAATAAAGATTCACTCTCAAAATGTATTATTTGAAACATTGTATATCTGGCACAACAAGTTAAAGAATTTTAAATATGTGACTTTGAATTACAGAATAGGAGAATAGTGGAATTATTCTACAGAATAATTTTATAGACGCTAGAGAATAATGGAATCCTATATTACAAATAGAATTCATATTTTATTAAACTCAGACATACATGCTTCTCATAACCTGCCTTGCATTTTTATTTTATACCTATTTCGTTTCCTCTATTTGACTCTGTGTAGGGTTTCCAGTAATGAAGGGAGGTGGAGGAAGGGTCTGTGTCTGACTCTGGTCTCTTTCTAGCTTAAAATAGTTTTTAAACCAAAGTAGGTGCTTGTTGAATGGTTGTAGTCTTCATGAATTGCCAACATTTCTATATTTTATATAAACCATATTCAATAATAAGTTGTTAGAATTTCTATTTTTGTATCTTATCTATAAAATGATATCTTACATATTGATTTTTGGCTTTAATCAAGTAAAAAACATCTATTTTCCAGGGTGCAGGTGCACTTTTTCTTCTGTGTAGTATAAATATTGTGTTGTTCTGCTTCAAATAAATATTCTAGAAAATTCTTGAATTTTCAAACAATAGTTTCATGCTTTTTACAGCCCAATAGGAACAAAACTTAACAGAAACTGGTAATTCTACTTTATCTTTAAATTGATAGATAACCATAGCTTAAAATGATTGGATTCAAAAGGATTGATAGAATTCATCAATGTTTTTGACCTTTTGTGTGGAGACAACCAGAGCACAGGCTACTGGGCTGGAAAATGTTTAAAGAAAAGGAAAAAAAGATAATCAATCAGCTAAGAAATCCCACCTTATGAGAGAAAGTGATACGATATATTAAATTTAACCTTCAGGCATTATATTGTCAACTCTCCGAAAGTCAATATAACAAAGTAAACATATGTCTTAGTTGTTTTTTTTTTTTTTTTGAAGTGTAGCTCAATCTACAAAATACATCAGAGCAGACAACAAGAGGAGTTATCTTTCTTTTTCCTCTAAGCATAGATGGCTTGAAATTGGATCATGAGGCAGATAGACATTTTACGGAATACCCCCAACTAATGGCAGACTTGATTTTGAGTGATTAAGTGTCTTGTAGGGTTTTTTTTCTTTTTTCTTTTTTGCCTCCAAGTACAGTTTTGTTTGAATTCCAAGCCCTGTCTGTTTCTACATGTATCAGCATGTTTAAACCTATGTACCATCTCTTCCAAGTATTAATGGTCACAGCAGATCATACCATGTGCAAATCATTCACTTTCAGCCAGGGAAGTTGTCTGTAAAAATTATCCAGGGAATATGATAGAGGTTAGGCTGGTACTCCTTGTAAATGGCAGCCATACTTTAGCTGTGTAGCAATGCAACTAAGGAAACAGAGAAATTAAAAAGCTGATAAGCAGATAACTTAATTATCAGGTCTGTCCTATCTTTCACTTGACCAAGGGCTATTTCATCAGTCCAGGAAATGATATTTCCAAGAAAAAGCATGTGCTTCTACTAAAACCAGCAAATATATATTCGTAGTAGCACATTGGCTAATAATATTCAATGCCACAGGTAGAGATATCAAGTATTCAGTACCGCAAGTAGAGCTATCAAGTGTTTGACATTACAAGTTTTCTGTATGAAATATTTAATACTGCTTGTAGTGATATAGATGTCTTTCCTTTTTTTTCCATCTTAGAGACAGGGAAACACCAAGCTAATCCTTAAGTGACTTTATAACCCCTTCAAAAAAAATGTAAGGTATACTTGTAGGGTCGTTAAATGTCATTATAGCATTTACACACGTAATATAAATTTCATTGCTACTTTTTTTGACTTGTAAGTTTTTAGCAATGTCTATTATTTATCTAGGATGGTGAAAAAATATGCTAGAGTATAATATTAAAACAATTATGCAGACCAACTCACACAAAATGTTAGATGATTATCAGGTTGAAATAAAAGCTTCATTATTGTCAATAGTTGAATTAAGAATGAGGACTAATAAATCAATGTATTGAAAGATATAAATAAGATATAACTTGGAGAGTCTAGATTTAGTAGGTTTGTGGCGGTGGTAAGGAAGGAAGAAAAGAAGGAAGGAAAGAAAGAAAAAGTGGGAGGAAAGAAGGGAGACCATACATTAATGATCCTACTTATAAAGTTCAGCTTTGCAAAGGAGTTAATAAAAACACATTATAAAAAAGAGTAAGGTTTACTTATATATAATTATAGCTTGCAGACATTCAAATATGATTAATACAAGAAGCTAGTCAATTTTTGGCAGATAGGAAGAAACTACAATGTCTGTATTTAGTATAAAATGGTATACAAATCATTGGGTCTATTTACCCAGCAAACATCCATATTTGTTTTCCTTGAAATAATAAGTACTTCAAGTCTAGATGTTCAGATAACCACTATGCAAAGAAAGACCGTTATAATTAAAAACAAAAAAAAATCATATTATAAATACAATAAAAGAGCTTTTGAAAGTTTAAAAATTTAAGAATTTTGAAAACCATTCTCTCAATTCTCAGTTTTGATATATTAAGTTATATCTACATTATATTTAATGTTTGTTTGCATTTGTGCAAGTCCTTAAAAAACAGCACTTTCAAAAAAGCTTTCACAGATACAGTCTTCTTTCTTGCCATAAAACAATCCAAAAACTATTGCCATTTTCTTGATAGATTGAGGCAGGACAGGAAATTGACTAACTTATGGGTCCACATTGGGAAGGAGGTAAAAGGAAATGCATGTATCAAGGGTCAACTGTGTGTTATGCATATGTGACAATCTTGATCTATTTCAAACCTTAAGTGGTCCGTGTAATGGGGTCTAATGTCCCTTTACTCTCCTAATCACTTCCCCAATCACATTAAACAGAGCTTCTGTCTTAGATCCCTTCTCCCAGAAGCAGTCCTGGAGGCAGGGACTCAGGTGCAAGTGATTTATTAATGAAGTTCCCAGGAGAAAACAGAATAGAACAGGAGAAGAAGAAGTGAGATGGGGAAGAAGCAGTCAAACAAGTGTGTGATTTCAGCTGAATCCCAGACTCAGCCTGATCCCTTCAGGGGCCCTGGAGTTTAATTACACCTTGAGATCTGTCTTGACTTGCAGCAAAGGAGATGAGCTTCTGTGTTCTCATACTAGCAAGTCATTTCGATGGATTCTAAGAGGTGGGGTAGGGCATAAATCCCCGGCATTTCTGGCTCTCCATAGGTACCAGCTCTCAGCCTTCTGGAAAGGGCAGGTCCATGCATCTGTGAAGTGCACTGCACCTGGGAGATGGCTACAGGGAGACTGTCCCAGGGATCAGAGGGGATTCACAGCGGAACCACCAGTGTGCTACAGCCCTCCTTGCATGAGAACGAAAGGTCTAATCCCTGCTCTCAGTTATTTCTGAGGAATCCCAGTAAAGCTCTACCTTGACCTGGCTGTTGCTTGTGACTTCTCTGGTACACAAGTCAGCGACCTTGATCACCTGGTAGCATCTTCTTCAGGATGGTACCTTGCTCCCCTAATCTGCTTTGCTCTAGGGTGGGCACAGTTCTCTCCCTTTAATCATAGTAACACAGTGAATACAAGGCTGCACAGTGAATGGACTTGGTTGAATCTGGAAGATATAATACAATGGAATTACAAAACAGAAAAGGAAAACTTGTAGGGCCCCTAAGTGACCATGGCATTCCTTCAAATGACCCTCATTGGCTTTCTCTCTCTTCTTAGACCATGTTCTTTAGATCCCCTGACTCACCTCACCATCCTTCCTTTTACGTGGCACATTCATAAATTCTATTTGTGATACTACAGGAAGTTGTTAAGAAAAATGTTAATATCATAATTATCTCTTCAGAAGAAAAGAAAACCATCATAATATTTTATCTGTTCAACATAATTGAGCCAGTACATGTGAGTTATTCTCCATTTTCATACTTTCTAAAAGAATAGAGGATCTACCCTGACATTGACACCAGTAAAAATTCACAGGAAAGAGCTACCTGAGACAGAGTCCAGGTTGGACACAAGAATGCAGTAATTTTTGCTTTTTAAAAATCAGCACTTTTCCTCTACCCATATTTCACGTCTAGTCCACATGTCATTGTAAATTATTTTACAGAAGAGAAAGCTAAGAAGAGAAAGTTTAAGTGACTTTTTTTAATGTTATTACATGGCAGAGCTAGAATCCCATTCTCTATCATCTGACTCCAAATACACGTTTGTTTTCCTTACTAACCTTCCCTTTAATGAAAAAAAAGTAGTATAATGCTAATTTTTTCTACATTTTGTCTAACATCTTTGGGGTCTCTGGAGACTTACCTTTTGGGGCTCTGGAGATCATTTGCACATTGTGTGGCCTTTTGGGGTTTTCTGAAAAACTCTCCTCTCTTTGGAAATTGTTCTTCATTATAAATCCTACCTCCCTAAGTCAGGAACCAAATGTGGCTTCCCCAGCCTCCTTGGTGGCCAGAATACAAGAATAAAATGTAGACTGTAGGATCTGGAAGCTCAGACATGACATTTTGTTACAGAAAAGAGCACTGTGAGAAAGCAGGGATCCACAGAACACATAGCTGAGAGAGTATGGTGGTATAGAGGTATGGCTTTTATGGTCAGTGTGGTAGTTAGGTTCAGTTGTCAACTTGGCCAGGTGAAGGCACCTAGTTTTGTTGCTGTGGACATGAGCCAATAGTACGTGGACCTCATCTGTTGCTGATTACATCTGCAGTCAGCCTGGAGGCGTGCCTGCTGCAATGAATGACGTTTGACTTAATTGGCTGGTGCTTAAATGAGAGAGCTCAACGTAGCACAGCCCAAGCAGCTCATCATACCTCATCTCAGCACTCGCAGCTCAGCCCAGGCTTTTGGAAATACAGAAAGAAATCACTCCGGGGAAAGTTGTTGGAACCCAAGGCCTGGAGAGAAGGTCAGCAGAGACCATCCTGTGCCTTCCCACGTAATAGAAGTTAGTGGAAAGTTAGCTGCCTTTCCTCTGAAGAACTAACAAAATAAATCCCCTTCTATTAAAAGCCAATCCGTCTCTGGTGTGCTGCATTCTGGCAGCTAGCAAACTAGAACAGTCAGCATTGGTGAATATCAGGCATTCAGTTCCAAGTGTCAATTCTGACAGCAGTAGATACATTTCTGAATTGCCAATTTGAGGATAAAATTCATACTTACCTTTGTGGTTTGTTAAGAGGATTAAATTAGATAATTCATGTACAGCATGGCAAGAACTGACCACTCAATTTAAGTCAGTTTTTATGAGTATGATGATGATGATGATGATAATGCCATTCTCTTTCTTAAATCTGCCAATGCTTCCCAGATCTTTCAAAAGCAAGTTCAAACTCCATAGTTCACAGCACCAAGTCCTGCACAAACAGGCTTTGCTTATGCACTTGTCAGACCTACCCTTCTTCCACTGAAGAAAGAGTAATTTGCATGAGTTACATCCACTTCCTTCCAGATTCTGAATACATAATATTTTTTATAGCCTCAGTGCCTTTTTGCATTCTATCCTTCTCTGCTATAAACTTACTTGTCCTTCCCACAGAAATGTCTCTGTAAGGCTTTTGCTGACCCAATTTGAATTGATGATCCTTCCACCCCACTCTCATAGAGTAATGTGCATCCATAAATCTAACATTTAATAAAACATAAAGTTATTTGGACTCAAGGATCTGTCTCCTCTACTACTCTCATTGAGAGTGTGGACGATGCCTGACTCGAATGGCAGTCCTCCCCTGCCCCCTTAAACTTAAAAAACAAGAATCAATAGAATTTAATCAGAGACTTTTTGGTAGAATGAATAGAGAGACCCAGATCAAAAGAGTTAAATTGGTGAGGGCAGCATTCACTCCCTCCCAAAAGTCCAAAGGGAAAAATCTATCATTTATTTTATTTTTATTTTTTTATTAAAGAGTTGTAGATTTACAGAAAAATCATGCTGATATAGAGTTGCCATATACCCCCACTCATACATGCAATTCTCCCTATTATTAACACTTTGCATTAGTGTGGTACATTTATTACAATTGATAAATGGTATTATTATAATTCCATTATTAGCTGTAGTTCACAGTTTACATTAGAGTATACTGTTTGTACTGTATCATCCTATACTTTATTTTAAAAAATTTATTCTAGTAACATATATACAACCTTAAATATCCCCTTGTAACAACATTCAAATATATAATTCAGTGCTGTTAATTACATTCACAATGCTGTACTATCATCACACCATCCATTAGCAAAACTTTTCCATCTCCCTAAAGTAACTCTGTACCAACTAAGCATTAAGTCCCTATTACCTACCTTCATGCCAGCTTCTAGTAATCTCTGATCTAGTTTCTGACACTATTAATTTGCTTACCTTAATTATTTCATATCAGTAAGATCATAAATATTTGTCTTTTTGTGTCTGCCTTAAAGTGCTCAACATGACATTTTCAAGTTTTATTCAAGGTGTCGCAAGGATCTGACTTCATTCCTTTTTAATGCTGAATAATATTCCATTGTAAATATATACCACATCTTGTTTATCCATTCATCTGTTGATGGATACTTAGGTTGCTTCCATCTTTTGGCAATTGTGAATAATGCCACTATTAATATTGCTGTTCAAATATCCATTTGAGTCCCTGCTTTCAGTGCTTTTGGGTATCTTTGTAGAAGCGGGATTGCTGGGTCATATGACAATACTATACTTCACTTTCTGAGAAACTGCCAAACTGTTTTCAAAGCAGCTAAATAATTTTACATTGCAACCAACCATGAATGAGTGGTCTCCCACACATATTTTCCTTTTTTTTTTAGATAGCAGCCATTCTAGTATGTGAAATGGTATCTAATTGCGGTTTTGATTTGCATTTCCCTAATGGCTAATGATGTTGCACATCTTTTCATCTGCTTATTGACTATTTGCACATTTTCTTTGGAGCAATGGCTATTCAAACCTTTGCCAGATTGTAATTGTTGGCCCTTGTACTGTTGAATGGTGTGATTTCTTTATTTAATCTGGATACTAAACCCTTAATGCATATGTGGTTTTCAAATATTCCTTCTATTCAGTGGATTGTCTTTTCTTCTCATGATGAAGACTTTTGATGCACTATAGTTTGTAATTTTGATGAAATCCCATTTTCCTATCCTATAGTTGTAAATACCATTGGTATGAAGTCTAGGAAATATTTGCCTACCACAATGCCTTGAAGATGCTTCCTTATGTTTTCTTCTAGGAGTTTTACAGTTTTTGTCCAAATATTTAGGTCTTTGATCCATTTTGAGTTATTTTTTTGTATATGGTTTGAAGGGGTCCCCCTTTGATTCTTTGCATGAGGGCATCCCAATTTTCCCAACATGATTTGTTGAAGAGACTATCATTTTGTTGTTGAGTGGACCACGCGCCTTCCCCAAAAAACAATTAGCAATATATATGAGGGTTTACTCCAGAACTTTCAATTGGTCATATGTCTGGCCTTGTACCTTGCTGATTTCATTCCTGTAGTTTTGTAATAAATTGAAAATTGGAAATTGTGAGTCCTCCAATTTGTTCTTTTTCTAGGTATCTTCATCTAGTTGAGGCCCATTACCCTTCCATATCAATTTGATGATTGATTTTTCTACTTCCACAAAGAAGGGTATGGGAATTTTGATTGAGATTTTGTTGAATCTGTATGTCATTTTAGGTAAAATTGACATCTTAACAATATTTAGTCTCCAATCCATGAAGACAAAATCTCCTTCCATTTATTTGGGGTTTTATTTTTTGCTCACATTTTACTCTATTTATTTTTAAATTTTTAATATTTTTAATTGTTAAATATAACATATATAAAAAGAAAAGAAAGAAAAAGCAATGATTTTTAAAGCACACTTCAACAAGTAGAAAAAGAACAGATTTCAGTGTTTGTTATGGGTTACCATTCCACTATTTCAGATTTTTCCTTCTAGCTGCTCCAAAACAGTGGAGAATAGAAGAAATATATTTTTCTTTTTTGTGAAAAATGACATATATACAAAAAAAAAACCAATACATTTCAAAGTGCATAGGCTTTCCATGTGCAAATTCTTTAATCCCTGGTTAAATTTATTCCTAGATATTTGATTCTCCTAGTTGCCATTATGAATGGAATCTTTTTCTTGATTTCTTTTTCAGATTGTTCATTTCTAGTGTATAGAAACACTACTGATATTTGCATGCTGTACCCTACCACTTTGCTGAATTTGTTAATGAGTTCTATGGGCTTTGCTAGGGAGGATTTTCTCTTTATAGGATCATGTCATCTACAAACAGGGAAAGTTTTACTTCTTCCTTTCCTGCCTTTGATTTCTTTTTCTTGCCTAACTGTTCTGTCTAGAACTCCCAATATGCAGTGGAATAATAACAGTGGGAGCAGGGTACATCCTCGTCTTTTTTCTGATCTTAGTGGGAAAGCTTTCAGTCTTTCACCACTGATTATGATGCTAGCTGTGAGCTTTTAATATATGCTCTTTATCATGTTGAGGAAGTTTTCCTTCTATTCCCATTATTCTAACAGTTTTTAGCAAGTCATAAAATGTGTTTTCTGTGTCAATTGACATGACCATGTGTTGCTTTTTTCTCCTTCTTGATGTTCGTGTGGTTTGTATCAGTCACTGATTTTCTTATGTTGAATGACCCTTACATAACTAAGATAAATTCCACTTGATAATGTTAGGCAAGTCTTTTAATGTGCTATTGAATTCACTTAGCTAGTATTTTGTTGCATATTTTTGCATTTAAATTTATAAGGGATATTGTTCTGGAATTTTCTCTTCTTGAGGTGTCTTTTCTGGCTTTGGTATTAGTGGGATGTTGGCCTCTAGAATGAGTTAGGAAGTATTCACTTCTCTTTTAATTTTCAGAAGAGTTTGAGGCAGGATTGATGCTAATTCTTTTTTGGAATGTTTGGTAAACTCAACAATGAAGCCATCAGATCCTAGGTTTATCTTTGATGGGAGGTTTTTGATTACCAATTCAATACCTTTACGAGTTATTGATATGTTGACATTTTCTGCTTCTTTTGGAGCAGTGTGGGTAGTTTTTGTGTTTATAGGAATTTGCCCATTTCATCAAGCTTATCTAATGAATTGTGTACATGTATACATTTGTTCTAAGCATCTCCTTTTAGGCTTTTTTAAAAATCTCTTTGGTATTGGTAGTAATTTCCTCCCTTTTATTTCTACTTTTTGTTATTTGTTCACTCTCTTTTCATTGTCAAACTAGCTACAGTTTTGTCAGCTTTATTGATTTTTTCAAAGAAACAACTTTTGGTTTTGTTGATTCTCTTTATTTTTTAATTTTCTATTTGTTATCTCTTCTTTAATCTTTGTTATTTCCTCTTTCTGCTTGCTTTGGGTTTAGCTTGCCTTCTTTTTCTGTATCTTTCAATTGTGAAATTAGGTTTCTGTTTTAAATCTTTATTAATTTCTCTCTCAGCAGTGCCTTTTCTGCATCACATAAGGTTTGGTATGTTGCATTTTTGCCTTCATTTGCCTCAAGATATTCTCTAATTTCCCATGTGATTTCTTCTTTGACGTATTGGTTGTTAAGGATGCATTGTTTAATTTCCACATATTTTGCATTTTCCAGTTCTTCCACTGTTACTGATTTCTAGCTTCATTTCACTGTAGTAGGAGAAATTACATGGCATGATTTCAAAATTTTTTAATTTATTGAGACTTGTTTTGTAACCAACATTGGTCTAACCTTGAAAATTCCCCATGTGCACTAGAGAAGAATGTGTTTTCTGATGCTGTTGGATGAAATGTTTTGTATATGTCTGTAATATATAGTTGGTTTATAGCATCATTCAAGCCTTCTATCTTCTTATGGATTTTCTGTCTTCATCTTCTATGTGTTATTGAAAATGGTGTATTGAAGTCACCTACAATTGATGTTAGACTTTCTCTTTCTTCCATTTAATCTGTCAATATTTGCTTCAGCATTTTTGGGATCTACCATTAGGTGCACATATATTTATACTCGTTTGTCTTCTTGCTGAGTTGACCCTTTATCACTATATATTTATCTTATTTGTCTCTCATACAGCTTTTTTTTTAACTTAAAGTCTCTTTTATCTGATGTTACTTTAGCTATCCCAGGTGATTGATTACTTGTTTGGATAGTATATATATTTTTCCCATCCTTTCACTTTCAATTTACTTGTGTCCTTGTATTTAAGCTGAGTTTCTTATATACAGCATATAATTGGATCATGCTTTTTTATCTAATGCCAATATCTGACTTTTGATTGGAAAGTAATCCACTTACATTTAAAGAAACTACTGATAATCAGGCCTTTCTTTTGCCATTTGCTGTTCGGTTTTTGTAAATCTTTTACTTTTTTGAATTTCAGTTCTTCCATTAATGTCTACTATCATATTTATTTGATATTTTGCATTGTACCATATTGTCACCTTTCTAATTTCTTTCTGTATATGTTTCCAATATATTTTCTTCGTGATTACTTAAATATAACTTTCTAAATCTATTACAGTCATATTTGATTTGATACTAACAACTTCAATAGTATACACATTCACCTCCCTTTTCCCCTTCATCCCTCTAATTATGTATTGCACTTATTACAATTGATATCTTTATGTATATACTTATAACTTTATATAGATTTATCATCACTTCTTCATTTGAACTTTATAATCTGTAATGACTTAAAAGTGATTTGTAAACCAAAAAATATAATACCATAGTACTGGCATTTATAATGACCCATTTATTTCTTTTTGCCACTTCATTTCACTGCTAGTATAATTTCATTTCAATTTGAAGAACTCCTTTTAGCATTGTTTGTAGGACAGATCTAGGGGTGACAAACCATGTTTACTTCTTCATCTCTCATTTACTCTTCAGTACATTCCAACAGACTTCACCACCACCCCCATCACTCTACCCAGACATTTCTCACCGTGGTCACCTACAATCTACAGATAAATAAATCTAATAAGCATTTTCCATTTCATTGCTAAGTTTTCCAGCCACATTAAAGAGAAAGGTTGAAATATTCCCTTCTTTTCTCAATGCTTGCTGCTGACAATGAAGGCCACAGAATCTTTTATTTGAAATATTATTGTTTAGCCATGAACTGAATATTTGATACAAAATGATTGTTAAAATATCTAAAAAGGAATTGGGACTTTGTTAATTTATAAAACCTGTTGTAAGATAGGTTCTATCACTTATTACTAATGAATTGATATCCAGTTATATAGCCTTTTGTGTGACAGAATGTGGTTTGAAGTTTTTTTTTTTTGTTTTTTTTTTGTATGCTGTATGGTGGGGTCACATTTCATTATTTTTCCATGTGAGTATCCTGTTATTGCAGCACCATTTGTTGAATTTTTGTTAGTTTGTTTTTTAGGAAGTGCATGGACCAGGAATCGAGCCCAAGTCTCCCGCATGGCAGGCTAGAATTCTACCACTAAACTACCCTTGCACCCTCCAAGATCACTTTTTATTAAGCAGGAAAATTAGTTAAAAACAATCACTCATCAACTCACCCTTTTCAATAAGTCCCATTGTCATCCAAAAACCTTTTAGGCTTGTTTAGAACTGAAATGACTTAAGTAGTTCACAATATCACCTTCCTGATAAGGGTCTCATTTCCAGATGTCTTCCCTTGCATATAACCAGAAAATCAAACTCTGTACCTCCTACATAATAATACCTTTCTGAAACTAACCAAACCTTCAGTTTAAAAGTTCTAAGCATATTGTATTGTTTTGTATTAGTCCAATCAAGGAGAAGGGCAGCAAGAGAGTGCCAAGGCCCCATTCTATCTAACTCTCTTCTGGGATCTGTCAAAGGAGAGCAAAGCACATGCTTCTAAGAAATGAAGTCACCAGTAACTTTCCATGACAGACACATGCAAGATACCAACTCTTCTGATTTCCTTAGGGACAATCTAGATTTACCATTTGTTAAGGAAACAAAGATGGGTAAAGAAATACAGAGGTTATGTGGCTCTAAAGTCCATAACATGTCTCAGGTCTAAAACATAGCCTGAAGCATGGTAAGTGCGCAACAAATGCATTTGAATGAACAAATGAATGCATTTAACCTTTAGTTTTCAAAGGCCAATATTATCTCTTTAGTGAATTCTAACAGAGAGGGAGTGTACTTACCAATAGCTTGACTCAGTCCTCAGAACCTGACATTCTGGTAAGTGCTTAAATATGTTTACTGGATGAATGAATGTTTACTGGAAGAAACAAAAATCAATGAATGAATAAATTTAAAAAATAGCTGCTATATTCTAAACACGAAAGTGCATCATGATGGGACAACAGCATTGTACTATACTGCATAGATGGAACATATGTTTTGTATATTTTTTAAGAAAACACAGGATTTTTTTTCAGTTTCTAGATAGAAAGGACAATGATAAAATAAACTCATATTTGCATCTTGAAGCCACATCTTTATTTTGCTAATGTAGCACAATCTAAAATTAGGTTAATTTTTTAATTTTGGAAAACATGTAATATAGTGCTACTGTGATAGTAAGAAAAAAGGATTGATTTCTTCTTGAAAGGTTCATTATATTATTAGTGATATGTTTGCCTGGGGACTCATGTAATAGGATTTTAAATTTTACCAATAAAGACTTTACCGATTTCTTGAATAATGAGGGAGAGAATGGATTTAGAAAGTGAGGAGTCAGAGATGCCATCTAGAGCTAGTCAGTGATGAGTGTAAATCATTCTTGAGCAGTACATTCCTTGGGTCGTCAATTGGATTTGATACTCAGAAGTGTGGAAACATAAATATTAAGCAGTTATTGAAAGCTGGATTATATAATGGAGCTAACACAGTCTAATACCACAGGAGACTCATGCAGAAGACAATACCAATTAATAATTTAAACTGGAAATTAATCACATTCACACCTATAAATCTTTTATTTATTACACAGTCCTTTCCAGTGTGAGAGAATTTTGAAAATGGAATTAGTAATTATGGAGCTGCTTGGAATATATGAAATCTAAACAAAGGAAGTATAATTTTTAGGGTTGTTCTAACAAAGTATGTACGTCCAGTGAATAGAACATTCTTGTCCACCAGATGCAGGGCCTTTGCTAAATATTTACTTTCTGTTTTTCAAGAAGATTCAAAAAAGAATGAGCTTAAATCACATGCATTGGTTATGTCCCTGGTAATTAATTAAATAGTCAAATTTCAATTGGCTTAAATTCTTACCTAGAGCAGAGTTCATAGAAGTATTTAACATCTTGAAACCCCCCAGGAAGCACTATATAATTGAATTCTCATCATTTTACCATAAATACTCATTCTAAGACTCACATATTCTTTGCCTGTTTTGACTTTAGGATGGATATGTCAGCTCTGCTTAAATAAGACAATTAACTCTTCTTTGCAGAGATAACTGGAAACATGGTTCTCTAACTTTAGTGAACATCAGAATCATCCAGAGTGTACACTAAAATTTCAGGTTCCTGGGTGAAAACCCCTAGTTTCTGATTCTACAGGTCTGTATGAGACTCAGGAATTTGCACTTTTAACAAGCACCTCAAAGGATTCTGAGGTGAGTGGTCCAGGGACCAGACTTTGTGAAAACCCTCATGTAACAATTTTGCTGTGTTCCCTAGTTTCCGCTATCGCTTTTTTGCTGTTGGCTAGGTTAGTCTATTTCCTTCCAGAGGACTAACTGGATTACCCTGGGGCGAACATTCTGGGTTGCACGTCAGCTGTGCCCACTGGACATCATACTCCTTGACACATCTGTCTAGCAAGTGTTCTGACTGCCCAGGTGTCTGTTCTGATTGGTTGCTGCCTCTGCACTGGATGTACACTATTAAGTTTTACCACAGCTAACAGCAGCTTTTGGTCCCCTCTATCCACTGAAGGAGAATCCTTTCTGACTTGCCTCTGAAGCAAGGCAATTGGTTTTCCGAGTCAATAACCAAGAGGCAATCTTTCTATCCATTGTTTATATCTGGGTTTGAACTATTCACACATCTAGGGTCAAAGTTTGATCATTCAAATAACCCTGTTCATTCCAAAGGGGTCATGGTTTTCTGTAGCCCCATTATACAAACTCTGATGCAAACATTTCTCTACCATTAATATGGGCTAATGCAGAGAAACACTGTTGAATTTAGAATGTGTTGAGAGCTTTCCTAAATATCAGTTATCAAAAAGCAGGAGATAGTAATAAGAGAAACAATAGATTGTTTTCTTCTGTTTTGTAGTGCATTATAGATTTAGAGAAAATTTTAAGCATTTTCCTCTCTGTGATGGTGAGAATGCAGCTTGTGGAGCTTGAGGGTTGCAGGGGTACATGGAATATCAAGATCCCATCCAGCTGAGTTAACCTGTTTTTCTTTTCCTATGTTTAGATGTGGCAGTGGGGGATGCTATATGCACACAATGCAATGTCTCTAACTGGCTCTAGGATCAAGTTTTTAAAGAGCTAGATGCAGTGCAGCTTTTTCCTTTTCACGTCATGGCTACATATCAATTTAATATAGACTCTGAAAGAAGCACATGTAGTTAGCAAGTGTTTAATCATTTGTCATAAATATATGTTTCAGAAACATGTGCTTGGAAATGTCTGATCTGGACCATAAATTATAGGTTCTTGACCTTATTTCAAGAACCTACAGTGTATTATCTTAGTAATATCTGTTACTTAACACATAATGCTTCTTTCTTCTGTGCTTGCCTCTTACACTTCAGCGTTTAATTTAAATTATTACTTTGACCTGTTCCATCTGCCAACTTGAAGTAATTAATTTTATGGTATTCTTGGCAGTAGTTGTAGATCCAAACCCTAATGAGGTATATATTTATCTCTTTGTATTTTGTTGTTGTAAATTTCATCTAATTAACAAGGGGCACAAAATATTGGGATATATACTGAGCACTCCTGTATTTGTATATTTTTTTATTGGGGGCATCTAATATTTTGAAGAGAGAGAACTGTTAAAAAAAAAACAAAACAAAAAGAAATAACACCCACAACATTTTTGGGCATTTTGAAACTGAACAATTTAATAGTTCAAAGGAGGCAAACACAAGAACACAACCAAATTTTTTTCTAGAACCTTCTTCCTTCTCTAATGCATCTGGCATTCTTGTATTTCCTTAGTGCAAAAAATTTGCCTCTGGTTGATGGTTTGAAATAGACAGCAATATTTTGTACTCTTCCATCAGTGTGCTATATACTTTTTCCTTTATTCATCATCATAATTGTGATGTCTGGCTATTGAAGCTGCTTAAGGGAGTAACTAGATAGGTCTCTTAAAATTTCCTTGAAGACAGTGTTCTTCTGATGTGGTTGATAGTGAGGTTAGATTCGCTGATATAATAGTATCTGTGTTGGGCAGTAAGAAATGACTTTAATCAAGATTCTAAATTTTCTTCAGATTAAATTACTTTCCAGAGTTCTCTGATTTTATAGAGTTAGGCTGCATGTTTCTGATTCTGTTTTGTGGTTTCATTTCACCAGAATGATTATTCCTAAATCTCAAATCTGAAAATAAATAAGACAGAAATCTTGCTTTCCACCTAGTGCTCACTTTTTGTTTTATAGTCTGAAACATGCAGATGTTAGAAAGAGTAGAAATAAAGGAAAGAAATGAACCTGTTTTTTTCTTTCTCATTATCCTTTCCTTTCAACTTGTAGAAGTCCTATTGCACAGAAGTTATGTCACTAGTCATGTAATTATCTAAACAAATGTTTGTTGCATGTTTGAATGCTATCACCTTAAAAGCTATGCTTTCATTTCACTGCTGCAACAATTGCCCTGCACATTTGATTCAACATTTTAGAATTGTTTTTAAAACCAGAAGCAGATTTCTTTTTATGCTTTATTTTAATTTTCTTCCTTCATTTCTATCTTCCCTCCTTCCTTTCTTTCCCTTCATTCCCTTCTTTCTATCACTTTTCTTCCCTTCCCTCATTTCTATACCTTCCCTCCTTTTTCTTCCTTCTTTCCTCTCCTTTCTGTCTCAGTGGACTAACATTTGGGCCTCTTGACATCAAATTTGGTGAATAAGAAGGTTATTTATGCAGGATAATAGTGCAGTGGGTAACAATATTAGGTGTAGAGTACTTGGATTGATGTGTTTGTATGGTTTATAAACTAGTTCTGAAAGCCACAGCAAAAGTAAAATTGTAAACACATTTTCAGTGCTAGCAAAATAGTTGGAAAGAGATCTAATTTCCAAAGGTGATCATTTAAAAAAACAATGTTTTACAAATATATGTTATGGGTGGTGTGATGGTGGCTCAGTAGCAGAATTCTCGCCTGCCATGCCAGAGACCTGGGTTCCATTCCCGGTGCCTGCACATGCAAAAAAAAAAAAAAAATAAGAAAAAAGATATATATATATATACATATATATATATATGTATATATATAAATGTTATAATATTTCTTTAAAATCTTATGTATAGTCTTGTTACTAATAATATATCTATATACAACTTATATTTTAAACAGTGTATTAAGATTGAGATCAATAATATTAGTTGAAGAGCCTTAGTTTTGTGAAATTGAGAAATTAGATACTTCGAGGCATTCAAAATTATAATGAAATTTAAGAGTGTACTCCACATTGTGGGTAAGGAATGGAGTTTATAGGGACTCACATATGACACAGGAATGAATAATAAAATTCACAGGTGGATTTTCCTGCTTTTACATTTTTTAAAGCATACTTTAAAAGCATAGAAAGATTAGAGCTTTGCAGAGTCCTCTAATTTTAAATAGTCCCTCATTGTTAGCTATCATTATTGCTTTGAAATAATGATAGGGTGTTTTATAATTGTCTTGCATTTGGCTCTTGCTTTTTCTGACCCTGAATCCATCAAAGAAGAAGCCCCGCAGCCTTAGGATAAGATGTAGGCAATTGTCCCCTCTCCACCACAATCCTCCCCGTCCTGGTCTGTGCAGTCCCTTTGTACTGATTCCTGTCTGTCAAGCTTGAGCCTTAACATCCCTGCCTGAATTTATACCAGGCAAGCAGGAGGCAATGCAATGTAGTTTGTTCTGCACTACAACTCTGAGGAAGTATGCATTGGCTGCTATAGCACATCCACCCAGAATTCCCACCCCATACTACTTCTCTCTTTCTCTTTACAGTACAGTTGAGGATAGAGAACCCTTCTGGGGCCAGTGTATCTTTGAAAGTACTTTTCTAATATGTTCCAAATTCAAAGATAAATCAAATGATAAGAAAATATCATGTTATGGTTTAATTGGCCGCATTATTTCTTACTTAATGGCATCTAAAATGATGTTACCCAATTAACAGAAATTTATATTTGGATCAAATAATTCAGTGGTGCACTGGAACCAGCGCCCATTGACTTTCCAAGGTAGATTGACTGTATCTCTTTACCTATGAGTTAAATTTTTCCCTTTAGAAAAGCATTGACTATCTGTGCTTGTTCACAAAAAAGTAGAAATTTGTGAAGTTAAAGCATATTTCAGAAATTTACAAACATTGCCATTTATTGGCAGGGACCAATAAGTTAGAAAATACTAGCACAGATTTTTAAAGAAATCTGATTAGTGGTGATAATAAAGTCAGAGATAAAATCCTAGTTATGCAATTTTTTTCTTTCCTTGTTGAACATTGAGCTTAAATGCTATTGAAAAAATGTTTTTATGGCCAAGACAGTTGCCCTTATCTATTAATTTAAAGAAGACAGACAATGACATTTAGATCTTTCAAATTTATAGCATTTGGAGATGCTTAGACATTTTAAAAGGGTTCTAATTATAGGGAATTGCGAAAAGATATTTTTGTAAAGAAAAGTTTGTAAAGTTGGAAAAGTTTTTATATACAGAAGCAATCCTTTTAGCTAATATTTTTTTCTTTGACTGTTATTAAACAATGACCTTACAAAGACAATTTTTTTTTCTTTTGATATCTAGCAATGAAGAGGCAATCCTTTGTTCATGGCAAAGAAAGAAAAGGAAAGAAAAAAAAAAGAAACAACATCCTCCGCAGAATGGTAGATAAAAGACTATATAAATTTTTATAGGAACCAATACAAATTAGTGATTAAGATGGGAGCTTTTATAATGTTATTTATGACTTTAACTGATAGAGCAAGTAGAAATTAATAATAACAATGTTAGTTAGCTAAATCACTCCTTCAGTTATATATTATTTTAAAATTTTGTTTAGTACAAGTGATATCCTTGGAGAAGTTAGCACTCATTTTATCTCTATGTCTACATGTTTTTATTATTCATCTATTTAAATTGCACATTGTTTACATTTAATATACCTCCAGTGTTTAGGATAATTTCTTTTCCAAAGTTGGGAAATAAATGTTAAGTATATAAATAAATATCATATCTTATCTATCTATCTATCTTAGTAAAATTATGACCACATTCAGATTTAGTCTTTACTAGGAGAGTACTTTCTAAAAATTATTAGGAGTCTTTAATCTGGACTAAAAGAAAGAAACTCTTCTCCTACTCAAATTCAGCTTTAACTGCTTTCTACACTACAGGGATTTTCCAATTCAATTTCTTGAATCCTTTCCTTCGTTCTTTTGTTATTTTACTCACCAGCTTTTAAACTACTTTTTATTCATACTATTTCTATTCATTGAAATTGCTGAGTCATTCAGGTCAGTGAAATATTGATCCTGATTCCTTACCTTCCTTCATGATAAAATGTATTACTGCATTAGAGGTCACAAAAATGACCGGCAAATAGAAGCAGTTGTACAGTTACATTGCTATGCATCAAATGATAAATATATAGCATATGGTGCCAGAAAACAACAAAATAAATTATAATCAAGAATTTATTCGACTGCCCTTACTATTGAATTAGAAAACCACTTCCAAGACTTCTTAAATCCTACCCTGACCCATCCCTGGAAAATAAATAATAAATTAATCTCTTCTTTCTCTAAATGATTTATAAATCAATATTTTGTAAAGTACAAATGGCATTTCTATCATCTACACATGGATATTGATTGACATAACTGACAAGTATTACCTGGGGACCTTAAGCAGGCCAGATAGTAACAGTGTGACTTGGAGGGTGGGGGTTGACCCTAAGTGAAAATGTGGTTCATGCTCTGGACTTTGGGTCATGTGGCATCAGTTGATCAAGAGACTAGATCAAATAAGTGGGTAATCAATCAACCAATCACTGATGTGTAATGAAGTTCCCAAAAAAGTGACCACCAAAACTGAGTGAGCTTCCCTGGTTGGGACGGTATTCCATCTGAATTATCAAATGTTCATCCTGAGAGAATAACATGTCCTGAATCCATGAGGTGAGAACACTGGAATCCCACACTGGGAACCCTCTTGGAATCTGTCCTGCATGTCTCCCCTTTAGCTGATCTTAACCTATATCCTTTCCCTGTAATAGATTATAACTGAGAATACCAGCTCTCATTGAGTTTTGTGAGTCTTTCTAACAAATTATAAAACCTGAGGTTGGTATTGGGAACTGCGCAAACTTGAAGTTTTATTCTGTTTTCTTAGTCTGTTGATATAAATTATTCATTTAAAACAATGTTTTAGATACAGATTAATGATATGCCTTTGAAGAAAAATACTTACCTGTGAATAAGATAAAACATTTAACTATCTGAAAACTACAATATAATTAAGAATATCAACATGAATAAATGAATATAATTTACTTAGAACAAATATTAAATGTGTTAAAGAATTAATACTTTTAAATGAACCCCGTTTGACAACTGACAGCACCTTTTGTCTATGAGCACTTTGGTCTCTATAGAGGATAGTTTCTTTTCAGAGATTGTTGTTAATTATGAAGGCAAATAGAACTAGGATTTAAGTGAATTTATCAAAAACAACCTCACAGACAAGGTTCTTTTTTCCTTCCAATAGGCAATTATGGAAGTAACAAACATAATAAAAAGGAGGGAAATATCTCCTGTCAATGCTGTTCCTTTACCTGGGAAACTCTAAATTTGGAACTGCTTTTCTAATTAGGAAATTCCACCTGAGTGGGCAGCATAAAGTGTTTTGAATGTGAGAACTGAACCCATATACTCCCTTCCTTGACTCTATTTAAATTATATTGACCCAAGAGAGAAAGATGTGATTTGATTAGGTTGTGATTATTTTTAAAATATTCATTCTAAACTTATGTACCAGTGGAAAATATAAAGTGTTTACATCTGTTTTAGTACTTTGAGATTAAATCTGAAGTTATTCTCTAAGGAGGATGTAATCAACAGACTTTGGAAGTTTTTTTTTTTTTTTTTTATAATCCTTCTTTCAGAAGTTTTGCAAGAAAGGGATACGGAACAATGTTTAAGATTTGGGGATGATTAGCAGAAATGCAAAGAAATGACCATGAATCAATGATTGTTTTGGTTGATTCTTTTTGTTGGCATGGGGTTGGGGAATGCTGCTATTCAACTCTTGATTAAATATAAATGTTCTGTACAAACGTATTCTCTCTGTATGAATATACTCTCCTTCTATTCTGAAATCTAAATTTCGGAAATATGTACTTATAAAACAATGTCAACTGTAGATGTCCAGATGAATATGTAGAATAAAAAGCAAAAAGAAAAAGTGAGCACAACTCAATGTTTGTTTACACAATTAGACAATTCAGTATGTTGATATATTTGAAAAGTCATTCTTACATAATTTAAAGATATTGCTCATATTTACATTTCATAAATTTCTAAGGGGGCACGTTAAAACTCTGCTAACCTAAATATACATTTTCCCCTTAGCAGTCAGTTCTTCCTAAGTAATTTGAGGGATAAGGTCCCATTAGCCCAATAAGGCTGGTTTTAGTTTGTTATAGATAAAAATCCATTTCTCAAAGCTTGTAAGATATAATTTAGGAGACTTTTAGGCAGCATCAAAACACATTCACCTGTAACATTTGAAAGACCCATCTTTTTCTTATAATCACCTGGAATCAGAAGCCCCATTATAAAAACGAACAAACAGTGGAGTGGTTTTATTCAGAGTACTGGAAAAAAGGCAATAATTAATTTTTATCTGACCCAATAAATAACTTCAAAAGATAAACGCAATAAGAGAAGACTAACTGGATCCAATGTTCTGAAATTACTGTGTAGTTAGTATAAAATTTGTTTCAGGATTTGTGCTTTGTTTACACAAAAATGTGTTAGGGAATTTTGTATTAAATCTGACATATCCCTAGAGAAAGCAAGCCTTTCATTTCCTCAACAGTATCCACATAATCCTATCCCTAAAAATTGGTTTCAGGTTTCCAACATTAATTATTTCAGAAGTACGTGAACTCTGTGGAACTTAAACAATCATCAAAAATGACAAGATATTGAGTCAAATCAAGTCCAAGTAATTTGACCCAGAATACAATTCATAGAGCAAAAACAGCAAAAAGATTTGTATTGTCTGAGTTTATGATTGTTGGTTTACTTTAACCTAGGATATAGAAAAAAAATGCCAAGAATTTCAGTTAATATGTTAAAAAAAATTGTAAGGTAGCCAGAATAAGTAAAGAGCATATAGTCTGACAGGAAAATTAGACTTTAAATTCAAACTATACTCCTCTACTCACTATGTTATCTTGGAAATATGTCTTGATTTTTCAAAAGCTCACTTTTGAAATGGGATAATAATTTTCAAATGTGTAGTTTGTTCAACAGTGTATGAAGAATGTGCTGGCATATAACATGTACTCCAAAAATGTAGCTCTTATTGTAGCTTTTAAGAAGGAATATGTCTAAGAATGAGAGCATTATATTTACAATCTTACAGAGGTTTTATTTCTATTTAATTCTATGAACTATGAAACTACAATTGATATTACTATTTGACAGATACACATAATAGTTACTTTAAAAAAAACAGTTTTATTCTCACACCATACAATTCATCTTAAGTGTACCATCAGTGGCTCCTGGTATAATTACATTGTTATGCATTCACCAGTTAATATGAGAACATTCTCATTTCTTCCAAAGAAAAAAATCTTATCCTTATAGCCCCTTATAATTGATATTTAGCTTTGTTATAGTGCCTTTGTTGCAATTAATGCAAGACTGTTACAATGTTACATTAATTGAATTTTTCACATATTGTTAAAACCTTTGAGCAGTGAAGGTTTACATTAATGGTTTTTTTTTCGCATATATGTAAAACCTTCTATCAGAGACATACATTTGTTCTAGTTTTCTAATATTCATACAATTAACTACCATCACCGTCCTCTCTAGGCTTTGCTAAGTTATACGGTCTCAGTTTTTATCTTCTAACTTTCCTTCTGGTGACATACATGACTCTAGCCTTCCTCTTTCAACCGTACTTATACTTAGCTTTATTAATTACATTTCCAATATTGTGCTACCATCAAACAGTATTGTGCTATCCATTTCTGAACTTTACAATCAACCTTACTGAACATTCTATGCTTCTTAAGCATCTATTGCCCTGTTTGTATCTCCTAATAGCTTACACTTTTGATTTCACCTCTCAGAGTTTGCTCATTATAGTTAGCTCATATTAGTGAGGTAACACAATATCTGTCCATTTGTTTCTGGCTTATTTTGCTCAACATAACATCCTCAAGGTTCATTCACCTCATTGTATGCCTCACAACTTCATTTCTTTCTGCAACTGCACAATATTCCATCATATGGTGCACACTACAGCTTACCCTTCCACTCATCAGTTGCTGGACATTTAGTCCAACCACATCCATTGGCAATCATGAATAATGTCACCATATGCATCAGTGTAAAAATATCTATTCCTGTCTCTACCTTCAGTTCTTTTGAGACATACTTAGTAATGTAATTGCTAGATAGTTGTGGAAATTCTATACGTAGCTTCCTGAGGAACTGCCACACTGCCCTCCAGCAGGGCTACAGAATTCTACTTGCCTCTCAATAGTGAATATGTGTACCTGTCTCTCCACATGTCCTCCATCACCTGTAGTTTTCTGTTTATTTTTTAAAACAGATTTATTCACACACTGTACAATCCATCCCAAGTTTACAATCGATGGCTCCTAGTATAATCACATAGTTACGCATTAATCACCACAGTCTATATGAGAACATTCCCATTTCCTCCAAAGAAAGAAGGAAATTAAAAAAAAACACCCCTTCCTTATATCTCCCTCTTATTTATATTTAACATTGGTATATTGCCTTTGTTACAGTTAATGAAGAATATTACAGTGTAACTGTAAACTATAAATCTTATTTTCCTTTAATTATATTTTTCCATATACCACTATTTTTTACACCTTGTAATAGTGACATACAATTATTCTTATTCATGTAAAAACTTATATTTGTACAATTGGCCACCATTATTATCCTCTCTAGATTTTGCTAAATTATACAGTTCCAATTTTTAACTGCTAGTTTTCCTTCTGGTGGCATACATGACTCTAGCCTTCCTTTTTCAACCGTGCTCACATTCAGCTTTGTTAATTACACTTACAGTATTGTGCAGCCCTCACACAGTATTGTGGTATCCATTTCTGAACCTTTGCAATTAACCTTATTGAATATTCTGTACTCCTGAAGCATCGATTGCCCAATCTCTGCCCTCTTTCTATCTCCTGATAACCTGTGCTCTCTAATGTAACTCTTAGAATTTGCTCATTATAGTTAGTTTATATTAGTGAGACCATAAAATATCTTTCTTTGTTTCTGGCTTATTTCACTTGACATAATGTCCTCAAGGTTCATCTACATTGTTGCATGAATCATGACTTTATTTTGACTCCCAGCTGCATAATATTCCATTGTATGTATATGGCACAGTTTGTTTATCCACTTGTCTGTTGATGGACATTTGGGCTGTTTCTATCTATGGGCAATCATCAGTAATGCTGCTTTAAACACTGGTGTAAAAATTACTGTTCATGCCGCTGCTTTCAGTTCTTGTAAGTAATGGAATTGCTGGATCATATGGCAATTCTATATTCAGATTTCTGAGGGTGTGTGACACTGCATTCCAGAATGGTTGTACCATTCTACATTTCGGCCGACAGTGAATAAGCATACCTATTTCTCTATATCTTCTCCAGTACTTGTAGTTTTCTGGGGTTTTGTGTTGTTGTTTTTTGTTTTTTGACAGTGGCTATTCTAATAGATGTGAAATGGTAGCTCCTTGTAGTTTTGATTTGCATTTCCCTGATAGCTAGTGAGTTGAGCATCTTTTCATATGCTTTTGCACTGTTTGTAGTTCCTTGTCAGAAAAGTGTCTATCCATGTCTTTTGCCCATTTTTAACTGGGTTGTTTGACTTTTTGTTGTTGAGTTGCAGGATATCTTTATACATTCTGGATATTAAGCCTTTATCAGATATGTGGTTTCCAAATATTGATTAGGCTGCCTTTTTTTACTTTTAGGAGAAAGTTCTTTGAACAAAACGTATTCAGTTCTGAGGAGATCCCATTTATCTATTTCTTCTTTCATTGCTTGAGCTAGGAAACCAACTCTATCACAAAAATCTTTAAGATATTTCCCTACATTTTCTTCTAAGAGTTTTATACTGAAACTATAATATCTAGGTCTTTGATCCATTTTTAGTTAATTTTTGTATAATGTGTAAGATAAGGCTCCTCTTTTATTCTTTTGGATGTGAATATCCAGTTCTTCAAGGACGATTTTTTGAAGAGGCTATTCTGTCCCAGTTGAGTGGATTTTGCCACCTTGTCAAAGACCAATTGTCCATAGATGAGAGGGTCTATTTCTGAAATCTCAATTTGATTTTCATAAGTATATCTGCCTTTATGCCAGTATCATGCTGTTTTGGCCACCATAACTTTATAATATGCCTTAAAGTCAGGTAATATGAAAACTCAAACTTCATTTTTCTTTATTAACATGTTTTTAGCTATTCAGAGCATCTTGCCCTTCCAAGAAATTTGATTATTAGTTTTTCTATTTCTGCAAAGTAAGTTGTTGGTATTTGACTGGTTTTGCATTGAATCTATTAATCATTTTTGGCAGAACCGACATCTTAACTATATTTAGCCTTCCAATTTATGAACACAGTATATTCTATTTATTTGGGTCTTCCTTGATTTATTTTAGCAACGTTTGTTTTTAGTTTTCTTTATATAGGTCTTCCTTGGTTAAATTCATTCCTAGATATTTGTTTCTTTTTGTCGCTATTGTAAATGGAATTTTTTTTCTTGGCTTCCTCCTCAGATTGCTCATTACTAGTGTATAGAAACAATACTGATTTTTTTCATATTGATCTTGTGTCCTGCTACTTTGCTGAAGTTGATTATTAGCTCTGGTAACTTTTTTTGTAGATTTTTTGGGACTTTTTACATATAGGATCATGTCATCTGCAAAACAGTGAAAGTTTTGTGTTTTTCCTTCCCAATTTGGATGCCTTTTATTTCTTTTTCTTGCCAAATTGCTCTAGCTAGAATATCCACCACAATGCTGAATAACAACAGTGGCAGTGGACATCCTTGTCTTTTTTCCAGTCCTTTGAGGGAAAGCTTTCAATCTTTCACCATTAAGATGCTAATTGTGAGTTTTTCATATATGCCCTTCATCATTTTGAGTAAGTTTCCTTCTATTCTAATCTTCTGAAATTTTTTTTTAATCAAGAAAGGATACTGAATGTTATCAAATGCCTTTTCTGCATCAGTCAAGATGATCATGTGGTTTTTTCCTTCTATTTGTTGGTATGGTGTACTACCTTAATTAAGTTTCTTGTGTTGAACCACCTTTGCATAAAACCCATTTGGTCTTGGTATTTAATTCTTTTAATGGGCTTCTGGATTTTATTTATAAGTAGTTAGTTGGGGAATTTTGCATCCATATTCATTAGAGAGATTAGTCTGCAATTTTTTTCTTGTAATATCTTTGTTGGTTTTGGTATTAGGGTGATGTTGTCTTCATAGAATGAGTTAGGTAGCTTTGCCTCCTTGTTCTAGTTTGCAAATTGCTGGGATGTGATATACCAGAAAGAGAATGGCTTTTAAAAAGAGGAGATTTGTTAAGTTGCAAATTTACTGTCCTAAGGCTGTGAAAATGTCAAAATTGCCAAATTAAGGCAAGGCTATGGAAATGTCCAATCTAAGGCATCCAGGGAAAGATATCTTGGTTGAAGAAGGCCAGTGAAGTTCAAGCTTCCTCTCTCAATTGGAAGGGCACATAGTAAACATGGTGGTGTCTGCTAGCTTTCTCTCTAGGCTTCTTGTTTCATGAAGCTCCCCCAAGGGCATTTTCCCTCTACAACTCCAAAGGTCTTTGGCTGTGTGGGCTCTTGTGGCTCTTTCCAAAATGGCACCCTCTTAAAGGACACCAGTAAGCAACCCCATCTTGAATGGGTGGAGTTGCATCTCCATGGAAACCATCTAATCAAAAGTTACCCCCCCACAATTGGGTGAGTCATACGTCCATGGAAACAATCAAAATGCTTCCACCTAGCAATATTGAATGAGAATTGAATAACTTGGCTTTCCTGGGATACACCACAGATTGAAACCGGTGTACTACTTTTCAAATTTTTGAAGAATTTGAGCAGGATTTGGTACTAATTCTTTCTTGAATGCTTGGTAGAATTCACCTGTGAAGCCATCTGGTCCTGGACTTTTCTTTCTTGGGAAATTTTATATAACTGATTCAATTTCTTTACTTTTTATTTTTATTGAGGTTTTCTATTACTTCTCAAGTCTGTGTAGTTTGTTCATGTGTTTTTAGGAATTTTCCATTTTGTCTAAGCTGTCTAGTTTGTTGGAATACAGTTGCTCATAATAATCTTTCAATATCTCTTTTATTTCTGTGGGGTCAGTAGTAATGCCTTCCCTACCATTTCTGATTTATTTTCATCCTCTCTTTATTCTTTTGCAGTTTAGGTAAGGGTCCATCGATTTAATTCATCTTCCCAAAGAACCAACTTCTGGTTTTATTGATTTTCTCTATTGTTTTTATGTTCTCAAGTTCATTTATGTCTGTTCTAATTTTTGTTATTTATTTCCTTCTATTTGCTTTGGGGTTAGTTTGCAGTTCTTTTTCTAGTTCCCCCCTGGTGTGCAGATAAGTGATCAAGCTTTGCTCTTTCTTCTTTTTTTTAGTAGGTGCATAGGGCTATAAATTTTCCTCACTGCACTGCCTTCACTGCATCTGTTATTTATTTACTTATTTTTTTAATGTTGATATCTCACTTTCACTTGCTTTGAGATAATTGCTGATTTCTCTTGTAAATTCTTCCTTGATTCACTGGTAGTTTAAGAGTGTGTTGTTTACCCTCCATAGACATAAATTTTCCAGCCCTCTACGTGTTACTGATTTCCGGCTTCATTCCATTATGATCTGAGAATGTGTTTTGAATAATATCAATCTATTTAAATGTATTGAGACTTACTTTGTGACCCAACATGTGGTCTGTCTTGGAGAATTATCCATGAGCACTTGAGAAGGCCATGCATTCAACTGTTGTTGGGTTCCGTGTTCTGTAAAGTTAAGTCTAGTTTATTTATCATCTTATTCAAGATCTCTTCTGTTGCTTTTTTCATCCTCTGTCTACATGTTCTATCCATTGATGAGAATGGTGGACTGAAGTCTCCAACTATCATTGTAGAGGTTTCTACTTCTCTCTTCAGTGTTGTCAGTGTGGGCCCTCATGTACTATTGGGTGCTCTGTCTTGGTGCATAAATATTTATGATTGTTATTTCTCCTTGATGAATTGTCCCTTTTATTAATAAGCAGATTGTTTTTCTCTGTTTCTTTTAACTGTTTTGAATTTAAAGTCTAATTTGTCTGATATTAGTATAGCTATCCTGTTCTTTTCTGGTTATACTTTGCATGTAATATCTTTTCCCAAACTTTCACTTTCAACTTATTTGTGTTCTTGGGCCTAAAATTAATCTCTTGTGGACAGCATATAGATGGATCCTGTCTTCTAATCCATTCTGCGAGTCTATGTCTTTGGGAAGCTTAGTTTATTAACATTCAGTGTTATTACTATAAAGGCAGTACATTCTTCAAACATTTTGTCCATTGGATTTTTAATGTCTTATCTTATTTTTTCTGTCTTTTTTATCCTTTTAGTTACCGTTAATGAAAATCTTCATTTCTACAGTATCCTCCAGAACTCTTCTCCTGTCTTTTCCTATCAGCCTGTAGCATTCCCTTTAGCATTTCTTGTAGAACAGGTCTTTTGTTCATGAGCTCTTTCAGTGTCTATTTATCTGTAAATATTTTTAAGTAGCTCTCATTTTTGAAGGAAAATTCTGCTGGATGTAGATTTCTTGGTTGGCAGTTTTCCTCTTTCTGTTCTTAAGTGTACCACACACTGCCTTCTTACCTCCATGGTTACTGCTGGTAAATCCACATTTAGTCTTATCAAGCTTCCCATGTATGTGATGGATCACTTTTTTCTTGTCACTTTTAGAATTCTCTCTTTGTCTTAAGCATTTGACAATCTGATTAGAAAGTGTCTTGGAGAAGATGCATTTGGATCTATTCTGTTTGGGCTGTATTGCATTTCTTGGGCTTAAAATTTGATGTTTTTCCTAACATTTGGGGAATTTGGGGCAATTATTTCTTCAATTATTCTTTCTGCCCCTTTTCCTTTCTGTTCTTCTGGGATACCCATAATACATATATTCACGTGCTTCATGAAGTTCAATTCCCTGTGACCCTGCTCAAAATTTTCCATTCTTTTTCCTATCTGCTCTTTTTGTGTGTAAGATTTCAGATGTCTTATTCCTTAGTTCACTAAATTCTTTCTTCTGCCTCTTCAAATTTGCTGTTGTATATCTCCATTGTATTTTTCATCTCTTCTACTGTGACTTTCATGCCCATAAATTCTGTATTTTTTTTGCAAGTTTCCAAGTTCTTCCCTATGGTCACCCAGTGTTTTCTTTATATCATTCATCTCTTTTGCCATGTTATCCTTCAACTTTTTAAATTAATTTAGAGTGCTTATTTGAATATCCTTAATTGGTTGTTTCAACTCTTCTATCTTATCTGAAGTTTTTGTTTGTTCCTTTCACTGGGCCATATCTTCATGCTTCCTAGTGTGACTTGTCATTTTTTTATTGGAGAGAATACATCTTATTTTTTATTAGTTTATTCTGGAGATTGCTTTCTCTCTCTTACCTAGGGTTTTTCTCCTTGATTGTCTTCATGCTCTTTGTTTTTTGACATTTGGTTCAACTTATTTTAGACCTCTAGCATAGCTTCTATGTAGCTGAAAAAATTTTTTTTGATTATTTCCTTATTTTTCTGACTATTTCCCCACATATTTGGGATGATTTTTGAGACTGCCTTTTTTGCAGGTGTTTCACCTCCAGGAAAAAGATTTCTCCTCCCTTTTCCTCCTCAGGGAATTTTGATCTGCTGTTTTGTTTTGTTTGAATCTATATGTTACTAATACTCCTTTCATTACATCTAGCAACTATGACCTGTCTTCTAGTTTGTAAATTGGTGGAATGCATTATACCAGAAATGGAACAGCTTTTAAAAAGGGAATTTATTAAGTTGCAAGTTTACAGTTTCAAGTCTGTGAAAATGTCCAAATTAAGTCATCCAGAGAAAGATACCTTAACTCCAATGAAAGGGCCAATGAAGTTTAGGATTTCTCTCTCAGCTGGGAGGGCAAATGGCGATGCCTGCTAACTTTCTCTCCTCATTTCATAAGGCTTCCCTGGGGGGTGTTTTCCTTCTGCATCTACAAAGGTCTCTGGTTGTGTGGGCTTTGTTGGCTCTGTGGGCTCTGTCTGCACTTTCCAAAATTTTGATTAGGTAGTTTCCATGGAGTCCCAGTGCTATGGAAACAATAAAAGAGATCTTACTCAGCAATATTGAATGAGGATTAAAGGGCTTGGCTTTTCTGGGGTGCATAATAGCTTCAAACTGGCACAACCTAGAAGGCTGATTCTGGGAGGAGGGGCCTCCAGAGGGGATCTACCCCAGTTAGTTTTTACAAAGACAAGAAAAGTCCAAGACACACAAAGGGAGTGTAGTTCAGTATCAAGTTTCCCTGTAGATGAGACGGAGTCTTTTTGGTGGAGCCTCCTAATTCTGTGCTGTTACTATCCTGCCTGGTAGCTGTCACTATTCAGCCTGCTGCTCCCCACAGGCCTAGGGTGGTATGGTGCCTTTAATTCTCAGCCACCCCACCTCTTTTGGGTAGACAAAGACTACAAAGACTACTTTGTTTGAGACAAAGACTGTGGGGATGGGGGGAAAGTTATTTGTAAAAGTTGTTGTTTTCCCAGCCTTAGGGTCTGAATTCTCTTAATAATTGCCATCACCAGTGCTAAGTCTTGCTTCCCTTCCTTTCTTAGGGAGGACCCACTCCTTAGCCCCCTGTTCCCAGTAGCTTAGAAAGGCCACAGTGATTAAGCAGATCCACTTCCACCCCAGCTGAGAGGGTTTCAGACAGCGGCTTGCTCTGCTCTTTGCAGACTGAAACTGTTGCTGATATCCCAGTCCCTGGGGTCTAAATTATCTGAATAGCTGCCTTTTGCACATGGCCTTGCTGTACCCCTTTTCTTGGGAAGTTCAACTCTCTAGGGAACTATCACCCTCATCTAATTAGTTACTTTGTCTCTCATTAAGCCCTACTCCCATCCCTGTCTTGAGCAGGACTGAAAACAGAGAATTCTAGCTGTTTTCTTTAGTGGGTGTGCTAATTTGACAGTATTATATATCCCAGAAAAGCCATGTTTTAATCCTGATTCAGTCTTGTGGAGGCAGCCATTTCTTTGGACCCTAATTTAATACTGTAAATTAGAAACTTTCTTTCTTTTTTTTTTTTTTTTTTTTTGGCATGGGTAGGTGCAGGGTTTCAAACCTGGGCCTCTGGCACAGCAGGCGAGAACTCTGTCCGCCAGTTGGAAACTTTTGATTAGATTATTTCCACAGAGGGGTGACATACCCAGTTGTGGGTGTGACCTTTGATTAGATGGAGGTGTGACCCCACTCATTCAAAAGTGGGTCTTGATTAGTTTACTGGAATCTTTAAAAAGTGGAAATGTTTTGGAGAGAGTCAGAAACAAAGAAGTGGCAGAAATGACAGAAGCCTCAGAGCTTCTCAGACACAGATGCCTGGAGATGCTTAGTAATCAAGGCAAAACCTGAAGAGAGCCAAGGAAAGCCAAAATATGAAGGCCCGCTCTGGAGAAGCAATGAGGAACCCCCACAGGAACAGAGGCTGAAAGCAACAGAGTCCAGGAGCAAGGGAACCGCAAGAAACCAGAGTGCTTTTCTAGCTGGCAGAGGTGTTCCAGATGCATCAGCCTTTCTTTCTTTCTTTTTTTTTTTTATTGATACGACAGTGTACAAGCACATACATTCGTAACATGCAAACATTACATGGTGTACAATCAATGGCTCACAATATCATCACACAGTTGTATATTCATCATCATGACCATTTTTTAGAATATTTACATCACTCCAGAAAAAGAAATAAAAAGAAAAAATGAAAAAAGTCTTTCTTGAATTAAAGTATCTTTCCCTGGATAACTTAATTTGGGTATTTCCATAGGCTTAGAAGTGTAAACTTGTAACTTAGTAAATTCCCTTTATAAAAGCCATTCAATTCTGGTATATCGCATTCCAGCAGTTTGCAAACTAACACAATGGGCAACTTAAGTAGCTGTTCTGATAGGTGGATCCCAGTACCCTGGTTTCACCAATCTACCCAGTTTGATGTGCCCCTTTTCTTGGAGTACAGCCCTTCTCCAGCACTCTGAGCTCAGCCAACTCCAGACACCTCCATCTTTTTCATCCACTCTGCTTCCTACCCATTGGGAGCAGGGCTGAAACAGACGTTCTAGTTTCTTTCTTGATTATATTGTAAATTTATCTGTGCTGGGAGCTGGTATTCAGCAGCCCAAATTCATGAACCACTCCGTAATTGGTACCTGGCTGCATTTTCCCTCCTTGCTACTAGGTGAAAGGGCTTCTGTTTCTCACCAGCGAGTGACTCTGTGTCTGCCTGCCATGTCAGTGGGGGAGGGGCACCGGCCTCCACAGCATAGAAAGATTTACCTACAGCCTCTTCACTATGATGTATTAGTCTCTCCACTCATTCCCGGCTAGTGTGCAATGTACATCTGGCCTCTGAAATCTCCCACAGTTGCTTCAGACATTTCCTATTTACTGGCTACACTGGAGGACAGACTAAACACTACAATTCTCTATGCCACCATCTTAGACCTGTCTCCAAGTTATTTTTTATAGATTTTAGCTAAATCTTCCCTAAGAATTACAGAATAAGCAGGTGAACAGACACTTGCATACTTGTTTCACCATGTAATTGTTCTTACAGTAACTCCAAGAAATGGTAACATTATTATTTTGCAATGATTTTATACTGCTGTATTGATACATTCAGAAATTATTCCTAATGAGCAAATGGATTTAGATTCAATAAGGTAAAATTTAAATATTTATAAAATATCTGCTTCTAGAGCAAATCACAGAAATGTTTCTTGTAAAAATGTTTTTGGTATCTGTTGTTTTTTTCTTAACATGGAGAAAATAACATTTTTCATCATCAATTTTATATCATACACTGACAGATTTTATTGCTTCCCCTAAATGTTTATAAACCAATAAAAAAGAGATTCAGTTCCTTTAAAATAGATGCTACTTGATTTTTCCTGATTTTGCTGTTTAATTTTGTTGCAAATCTATTGAATCTAGCTCACAGATATATTTTGTTTGATGAGTACTATGCAAGTACATCTACGTGCATATATTTGCATGCAAACGTAAAAATTATCAATCAGATAATATAGTTAAGCAATGCATACATCCTCCAGTTTATCACCAGCCCTCCTACTCTCTATTGTGTTATTCAGTCTCTTCAAGTGCTTTCTGCTGGGATGACAGTTGAGTTTTCTATTCCGCCCTTTCAAGTTCCTAGACTCAGAAACTTTTAGGAACTGATGTCATTGCCTAGTCTGGACATGCTGATTTCAATGTCCTCCAACACTGTTTCTAAGCTTGTTTTTGCTGCTGAATGTATTGCTTATTTATATGACAGTTATTAACTTTTAAGACAACTCAGACTAAATTCAAGGACTAATAGTGATCATAGCCTTCCGTGTAACAGATCACTAAATCTATGTAAACCTATTCAGAAGGCTTTTATTATAAAATTACACATATAAGGTATAAAGCAGAACAGTTAACTTTTACTATTCAGTATTTTCAGAGAAAAATCGATGACATATTCACATTTTATGCATATCCAAAAAAAAGGGAAGGACTAAATTTCCCTAATTTTGAACTAAAAATTGTACATAAATTTACCCCTTGAGGAAATGTGCCATCATTACTGTTTCCTTGCAAGGGCACATTCAGTCAATTCCATTTGTTATAAGCCTAACAGGCAGATAGATTACCAAGCCCAATCCAGGTTTGTTCTTGGTCCCTTTCCAAATACAATTTCCTAAGGTTCAGCAAATTCAAAATAATATCTTTTTATTTTTAATCTTGGGTTTCCCTTAAATTGTATTGTAATGCATTATATAATACCCTCTGAGTTCTACATTTGTAAGGAAAGGAAAGAGTACATATGTAACTGTATAAGTATATGTATATTTATATACATATATGTATATACATGAATAAAGTTGTGTATGTGCATGTATATATTCATGCATGAATATATGTATACATTGTACGCATATGTGTATACATATACATGCATGAATATGAATGTATATACATGCATATGTATATGAATGTATATATGCACGTACACATGCATATATCTTTTCCATTAGATGGGATTTAAGTATTATATCTAAGGATTTGTTATAGAATCAAGGCAAGCTTGTCTAAAGGACGACTGCAGGATGGATTGGCATTAGATTTGCTGTGGGTCTGGGGGATTGAAAAAGGGGCAGATGCTGATGGAGTTTCAAACTAGTTTGGACACATGTCAAAGTCTAATTTTTATGACTTTCAGTCAATATAGAAGAAAATATTAACTATGTCACTCTGAGACAGAACACCAGGGATTGCGCATAACATTAAGAAATTCAGGTATGGCATCATTAATTGGCCTTCCAGTCAAAGAGGTTATCTGTGCTGGTACAAGGAGACCAATTCTAAAGCTCAGATCTCAGGGTAAAATCCTAGTTTCCAGAAAATATCTCTGGAAAGTAGGCAGGCTTTTAGACTTTATAGGAAAGTGACATGCATGAATGGGGATCAAATTGACATTTTTTAATGTGTTTTTGCTTTTTGCTGTGGTGGATGCAGATAAGCAAGACCATATTCAAACCAAGGATTGAGGAAATGGCCTGGCAATTTGAATGATATGAGTTCCCTAGGTCTGGAGGGCCAAGAGGAGGTCCCTGGGAGCATTATACCAGAGAAACAGTGAGGTTGTTGACCCGAGAAATGACACAGAAGCTGTCCCTGGCCAGCCAAAGGAGGAGGGCAAAGAATGCCAAGTCCTCTAATGGAAGCACTGAAGTACTTGGGCTCCTTCATTTCATTAGGATCAGTTCAGAAATGAAGACCAAACTGGCCTGCAAGTGGGGTGCTTAGTGGAGCCTATGTACATGGGATCTGGAAAAGGCAAGCTAGTATTTATGGCTAATGTTTAGTATCTAAAACAATGAGGTTTAAACTAGGACTACTTCAGATTAGTAAATGCATATCTTTCATACTCATGGGTATCATTCTTTGACATAATTGTGGTCATAACTTGTGCATTATTTCTCACAACTTGCCTCTTCTGAAATAGATGCGTCCCTAAAATGCATAGCGAATAGTTATTATTTCAATAAGTTGGCTTGGATTTTAAATATAATAGGGAACTCACAGTTTTAAAAATGTTGAGTATGATCATCAGGAATATGAACATAGTCCTACAATATATGGCCTTATACCTCATGAGTATTTTTATAATAGTTTATTATATTTTATAATAGCTTACAGATCACAATAATCATTTTACTCCTATTATCTCATTTGAAACTCAAAACTCTGCAAGTTATACAGAGTGAGTATAATTAGCCGCATTTCGTGGATGCAGTCAGGCTCAGAAAGAAGAAGCCATGTAGCCGATGTCACACAGCTTCTAAAGTTAGCTTTGAGAATGTCCTAAGCCTCAGGCCATCCTTGTGTGTGTGTGTGTGTGTGTGTGTTGTTGTTTTTTTTGTTTGTTTGTTTTGTTTGTTTGTTTGTTTTAACAACAAACACTTTAACAGAACACACTGGCTCTATGTTTTGTAAAAATGTATTCTCACCTCTCATACTTTACATTCTGTGCCCCGGATGTAATTAGTGAGAGGAACCACCTACTCCTTTACTACTTTGGCAACATCAGTGATAGTTTAGCCCACCTTCTTAGCAGCCACTGTGGCTGCTTGGAGGATAGACCTCCACTTTCTCACAAACTACTGCCTCTGCATCCCAAGCCACTCATATTCTCAGCCACTGCTGTGTTGCTCTGATTCTGGGCCCCCATGGACCCTCTCAGATGCCGCTGTGCTTCTCCTCCATAGAGCTTGAAGCATGTATGGCAGAGCAGCATGTATAATTGCCCACAACTGGGCAAGTGTCATGGTCAAGTTCATGTGTCAACTTGGCCAAGTGGTAGTACCTGTTTGCCTGGTTGGGCAAGTGCTGGACTGTCTACTGTGATGAGGACATTTCATAGAATTAAATTATGATCATGTCAGCTGCATACACAGCTGATTCCATTTGTAATCAGCCAAGGGGTGCATGTTCTGCAATGAGTGATGCTTAATGTAATCACTGGAAACCTTTTAAGGAGGATTCAGAAGAGACAGGCTCTCTTCCTGCTTTGGCCGGCAAGCCTCTCCTGTGGAGTTCATCCAGACCCTCCATCAGAATCATCAGCTTCACAGCTTGCCCTGCGGATTTTGGATTCTGCATTCCCATGGTTATATGGGACACTTTTGTAAATTATATATTTGTGAGTGTTTCCTGCTGATTCTGTTTCTCTAGAGAACCCTAACTAATACAACTTGGTACCAGGAGTGGTTCTTAAGAAACAGAATCTTAAAAATGGGTGTTTATGAATGGTTTTCTACTCTAACTGGACTCAAAGGCACTAAGGACTCTGATTCCCATAATCAGAATGACACTCGCAATCCATGGAGTGAGTTGGCAAAAGAGATAGTCAAAATATCACCATTCAATTCTCCTAATGCTTTTCTTGTATGAAGTCAGGTTCTGGGGGATAATGTATAGAGATGTTGGCTGGTTGTTGTTAGATACACTGGATACATTAAGGAGCAAAAGGGATAGGCTTAAGGCTTCAAACAAGAAGTTTAAGTGCTGTCTGACAGATGTAGAAGTTTCTATGAGTATCCTGAAGGGAAATCTTATTTCCTGTAGCTGTAGACTTGAGATCTCTGAAAATCAGACTCAGAATCTTAGAGTAGCAACTGTACAATTTAAACTGAAATCTCAATCTTGCGTGGTGTCTGCCGTTAAAGTGAGGGCATTGATTGGAAAGGAGTGGGACCCTGAAAAATGGGATGGTGAAATATGGAATGATGATGATGTCGGGGGTGAGGTTGAAACCCTAGGTCATGCTGAGTCTTCTCTAGATAACCCTGTTAATAGTCTGCCCTGAGGACATAGACTCCCCACCTCCAGCCTGCCTTGAGAAGTTGGCCACCCAACCTCCTCCTGGAGGGATTAGCCCTAGAGTTATTAATCCTGTTTTGCCAGATGCAACAGCAAATGAATGCCCAGAAGCAAATGGCTTGGAAGATATTTCTAATTATTTTCATAATTAATTAGAATTAATTAATTCATACCCACCCCCACCACCCCTCATTTCTTCTAGACCTATAACCAGACTGAAGTCCCAACAGGCCCTTAAAGATGAGGTACAAAGCACACACATGAGGAGGGACATTATATTCCAAAAGAACTATGTGAGTTTTCCAATTTATTTAGACAGAAATCAGGGGAATATGTGTGGCAATGGATTTTAAGGGTGTGGGATAATGGTGGGAAGAATGTAACGTTGGATCAGCCTGAATTTATTGATATGGGCCCACTAAGCAGAGATTCTGCATTCAGTATTATAGCTCATGGGGTTAGAAAAGGTATTAACAGTTTGTTTGGATGGTTGATTGAAATATGGATCAAAAGGTGGCCGACATTACCTGAGGTTGAAATGCCAGAATGTAGATGGTATAATGTAGATGAGGGGATTCAGAGGCTTAGAGAGATTGGAATGTTAGAGTGGATTTATCATGCAAAGCCTGCTCTTACACCCCAGGAATATCTGGAGGATGCACCTTTTACCAGAACAGTGAGAAATAAATTTGTGAGACTAGTACCATCATCCCTGAAGAGCTCTGTAGTTGCACTACTCTGAAGGTCAGATATTACTGTAGGGACTGCTGTCACTGAGCTAGAATCCTTAAACACAATGGGGATGATGGGATCCTGAGTTGGCAGAAGCCAGTTGGCAGCATTTAATCACCAAAGACGGGGTAGATGTGACTATTATAATGGACAACAAACTCAAAGCAGGAGTCAAAATTATATGACTTGCAGGGATTTGTAGCATTGACTAGTAAATCATGGGGTACCTAGAAATATAATAGGTGGGCAGTCTACTAAATTATTGTTCAAGCTATACAAACAGAAGAGTTCTAGGTCAAGTGAACAGAACTTGTTCTAATCTGAATTACAGGTTAGAATTACTAACCAGAATTACAAAAGCACAGAGTCATGCCCCCTTAATCAATTTCCAGACTTGAAACAGTTTACAGACCCAGAGCCCCTTGAATGAAGGGGAGGCCAGGTACCTTTGGGGGAGAAGCCTGTTACACTGCCACAAATTTATACTGTTAATCTTCCTCCAAGCCTTCCCCAAGGAGACCAATGGCCTTTTACCAGGGTAACTGTGCATTGGGGAAAAGGAAATGATCAGGTATTTTGGAGATTATTAGACACTGGTTCAGAAGTGACATTAATTCCAGGGGACCCAAAACATCACTCTGGTCCATGAGTCAGAGTAGGGACTTATGGAGGTCAGGTGATCAATAGAATTTTAGCTCAGATCCATCTCACAGTGGGTCTAGTGGGCCCCCGGACCCATCCTGTAGTTATTTCCCCAGTTTCAGAAACTGTAATTGGAGTAGACATACTGAACAACTGGCAGAATTCTCACACTGGCTCTCTAACTCATGTAGTGAAGGCTATTATGGTGGGAAAAGCCAAGTGGAAACCACTAGAACTGCACCTACCCAGCAAAATAGTAAATCAGAAGCAATACTGGATTCCTGGAGGGATTGCAGAGATTACTGCCACTCTTAAGGCCCTGAAGGATGCAGGGGTGGTGATTCCTACCACATCCCCGTTCAACTCTCCTATTTGGCTTGTCCAGAAAACAGAGGGGTCTTGGAGGATGATAGTGGATTATCATAAGCTCAACCAGGCATAACTCCAATTGCAACTGCTGTTTCAGATGTGGTGTCATTGCTTGAGCAAATCAATACATCCCCTGGTACCTGGTATGCAGCTATTGATCTGGCAAATGCTTTTTTCTTAATAGCTGTTAGTAAGGACCACTAGAAACAGTTTGCTTTCAGCTGGCAAGGTCAGCAATATACTTTCACTGTCCTACCTCAGTGGTATATCAACTCTCCAGCCTTATGTCATAATCTTGTCCACAGGGACCTTGATCGTTTCTCCCTACCACAAGACATCTCACTGGTCCATTATATTGATGATATCATGTTGATTGGACCTAGTGAGCAAGAAGTAGCAACTACTCTAGACTTATGGGTATGGCATTTTTGTGTCAGAGAATGGGAGATAAATCCTACAAAAATACAGGGGCCTTCCACCTCAGTGAAATTTCTAGGTGTCCAGTGGTGTGGGGCATGTGTATATCTCTTCTGTGGTGAAGGGTAAGTTGCTGCCCCTTATATGACCATAGGCCCCTCTTATGACCAAGAAAGAGGAACAATGCATAGTTGGTCTCTTTGGATTTTGGTGACAGCATATTCCTCATTTGGGTGTGCTACTCCAGTCCATTTATCAAGTGACCAGAAATGTTGATAATTTTGAGTGGGTACCTGAACACAAGGAGGCTCTGCGACAGGTCCAGGCTGCTGTACAAACTGTTCTGCTACTTGGGCCATATGATCCAGCAGATCCAATGGGGCTAGAAGTGTCAGTGGCAAATAGAAATGTTGTATGGAGCCTTTGGCAGGCCCCTATAGGAGAATCACAACGCAGACCCTTAGGACTTTGGAGTAAAGCCTTATGATCTGCTACAGATAACTACTCTCCTTTTGAGAAACAGCTTTTGGTCTGCTACTGGGCCTTAGTACAAACCGAACACTTAACCATGGGCCACCAAGTTACCATGAGACTGAGTTGCCTGTTATGAGTTGGGTGTTGTCTGACCCACCAAACCATAAAGTTGGGCATGTGCAGCAGCACTCTATTGTAAAATGAAAATGGCATATACAAGATAGGGCCAGAGCAGGTCCTGAAGACACATGTAAGGTACATGAGGAAGTGGCCCAAATGCCCATGGTCTCCACTACTGCCATATTACACTCTTTTTCCCAGACCAGAGCTATGGCCTTTTGGGAGTTTCTTACAGTGAATTGACTGAGGAAAACTCAGGCCTGGTTTACAGATGGTTCAGCACAATATGCAGGTACCACCTGAAAGTGGACAGCTGCAGCATTACAACCCCTTTCTGAGGTGTCTTTGAAGGACAGTGGTGAGGGGAAATCCTTCCAGTGAGCAGAACTTTGAGCAGTGCACCTCGTTGTTCATTTTCCTTGGAAAGAGAACTGGCCAGAGGTGCATTTATATACTGACTCACAGGCTGTTTTTAATGGTTTGGCTGGATGGTCAGGGACTTGGGAAGACCATAATTGGAAAATTGGTGACAAAGATGTCTGGGGAAGAAGCATGTGGATAGACCTTTCTGAGTGGGTTAAAAACATGAACATATTTGCATCTCATGCAAATGTACACCAGAGGGTGACTTCAGCAGAGGAAGGTTTTAATACTCAATTGAATAAGATGACCCATTCTGTGGATACCAGTAATCCTCTTTCCCCAGCAACTCCTGTCATTGCCCAATGGGCTCATGAACAAAGTGGTCATGGTGGTAGGGATGAAATTTATGCATGGGCTCAGCAACATGGACTTCCATTCACCAAGACTGACTTGGCTACATCCACTCCTGAGTGCCCAATCTGCCAGCAGCAGAGGCTCACATTCAGCCCCTGACATGGCACCATTCCCCGAGGTGAATAAAGCCTTATGATCTGCTACAGATCTCTGGTCTGGGAAAAAGAAGGTAATATGGCAGTAGTGGAGACCATGGGCATTTGGGCCACTTCCTCATGTACCTTACATGTGTCTTCAGGACCTGCTCTGGCCCTATCTTGTATATACCATTTTCATTTTACAATAGAGTGCTGCTGCACATGCCCAACTTTATGGCTTGGTGGGTCAGACAACACCCAACTCATAATAGGCAACTCAGGTCTCATGGTAACTTGGTGGCCCATGGTTAAGTGTTCGGTTTGTACTAAGGCCTAGTAGCAGGACAAAAGCTGTTTCTCAAAAGGAGAGTAGCTATCAGCAGCAGATCATAAAGCTTTACTCCAAACTACTTGGTGGCAGGTTGACCACTCCCTTCATGGAAGGGTCAGCAATTTGTTCTAACTGGAATAGACACAAATTCTGGATATGGGTTTGCTTTCCCTGCATGCAGGGAAAGAGATTGCATGCAGTGCTTCTGCCAAAACTACCATCTGTGGGCTTACAGAATGCCTTATGCATCGTCATGGTATTCCACACAACATTGCTTCTGATCAAGGAACACACTTCACAGCAAATGAAGGGTAGGAATGGGCACATGCTCATGGAATTACATTTTCTTACCATGTTCCCCATCATCCAGAATCAGCTGGATTGAAAGAACGGTGCAATGGTCTTTTGAAAACTCAATTACGGTGTCAACTAGGCGGCAATACCTTGAAGGGCTTGGGTAATGTTCTCCAGGAAGCTGTACATGCTCTTAATCAGCATCCAGTGTATGGTGCTGTTTCTCCCATAGCCAGGATCCATGGATCCAGGAACCAAGGGGTGGAAATGGGAGTGGTACCACTCACTATTGCCCCTGGTGATCCACTAGGAAAATTTTTGCTTCCTGTCCCTGCGACCCTGAGCTCTGCTGGTCTACAGGTTTTAGTTCCAAAAGGGGGAGTGTTTCTACCAGGAGAAACAACAATGATTCCATTGAAATGGAATCTAAGACTGCCACCTGGTCACTTTAGGCTACTCATGCCCCTGTATCAACAAGCCAGGAAGGGGATTACATTATTGGCTGGGATGATTGAACCTGGCTCTCAGGGGGAAATAGGACTGCAACTACACAATGGAGGTAAAGAAGAGTTTTCTTGGAATATGGGAGATCCCTTAGTGCATCTTTTAGTACTACCATGCCCTGTGATTAAAATCAATGGAAAACTGCAACAACCCAATCCAGGCAAGACTACCAATGGCTCTGAAACTTCAGTAATGAAGGTTTGGGTCACCCCACCAGGCAAAGAACCACAGCCAGCTGAAGTGCTTTTTCAGGGTAAAGGAAACATGAAATGGGTAATGGAAGAAAGTAGTGATAAATATGAACTATGACTACCTGATCAGTTGCAGAAACAAGGACTGTAATGCTGTTTTGTTCATGTTATACTATTTAAGTTGTAAGATATCAAATTTAAGAATGAATATTTCCCAGGGACTTGCACCCTATTCTGGAGAGATTTGATGTGTTTCCTGTTATATGCAGGACAGTTGAGTTTTGTTAGGTGAAAGAAGAAAATGTGTTTTATTGTTTTTTATTTAGAAATTAGGTACGGTTTAAGGTGATATGTATAGCTGCCAAGTTGACAAGGGGTGGACAGTCATGGTCAGGTTCCTGTGTCAACTTGGCCAAGTGGTGGTGGTACCTGTTTGTCTTGTTGGGCAAATGCTGGCCTGTCTGTTGTGATGAGGACATTTCATAGAATTAAATCATGATCACATCAGCTGCATCCACAGCTGATACCATTTGTAATCAGCCAAGGAGCGTCTCTTCTGCAATGAGTGATGCTTAATCTAATCACTGGAAGTCTTTTAAGGAGGTTTCAGAAGAGATAGACTCTCTTCCTGCTTCAGCCGGTGAACCTCTCCTGTAGAGTTCATCCAGACTGTCCATTGGAATTGTCAGCTTCACAACCTGCCCTGTGGATTTTGGATTCTGTGTTCCCACGGTGACGTGAGACACTTTTACAAATTTTATATTTGTGAGTGTTTCCTGCTGATTCTGTTTCTCTAGAGAATCCTAACTAATACAGCAAGCTTGGTAGAATTCTCTTGTTTGTTTCCATTCCAATTCTCTGCCAGGCATGTGGGTTCTATACATAGATCTTATTGCATCTATTCTCCAGCTACAGTGAAATATCAAAACACCTTGCAAAGCCCCACTTCTTAAGCTGCCTGAACAATTACTGGGTGAACTGTGCTGCGCCCTGGTTTTACCTGGTTTTAGATGGCCACATAGTTCCTCATTGCTAAGTTTCTCTCCTTGATTCTTTGGTAATTTCCAAGTTCAATAAACACAATTCAAATATAGATAGATTGTATTGCTGAAAAATATTTCATATTATACATAGTCACCAGCAAAATGGACCACCTGCCAATTTTTCTTCAGTATTAGCTTTTATGATAAATAAAATAATTATTCTTTCAATTGGTTTAATTTATTCATTTAATTTCCAAGTGAGCTTAAATTTTTTTTTATGACTGCTCATTGGAACATACCATGCTTCATTTATAAAATAGGTTAAATGAAAATTGTAGGCTGATTTGTAAAACAAGCTGCCACATGCAAGAACAGATCCTTTAGAGAAGTTTGTTTCAGACTTCAAACAAATAATTCAAACCTAAATTTATAAGGAAAATCAACTTCTTTGCAGCAGCTTTGAAGTTGCTTATATTTGGTTGTTTGGAGGTGAAGCACACCTGCCTGATGCAAATTACTGATACCATACTTATCATTTCTTCTGATGACTGCAGCTGAGTTTACAAATATTACCTGTTCAGTGGAAGCCATTTATAACTCAGGGGTCAGTGAGTGAGTTTCTATCACTTTAGAAGCTTTTGTGGCTCAATCACGCTTTAGTTGGTTTCACAAATTATGCTTCATTAAACAAAATTTGACCTGTGAAATAGCAGAACTCACAAAATAACAAAGAATCATAGCATACCTTGAAGAGAAATGTATTTGAAAAGAAACTTGTCAATCAATTGGTGTTTTAAACTGAAATGGAAAAGGAATCAGGAAAGGGATTAGTATGATTAAATTAAAAAGACAGGACATTTTATAAACTCAGTATTTAACCAAAAATAAATAAATAAAAGTAAGGCTATAATGGAAAAGGAAACTAGTGGGTTTTGGTAGAAAATAATAGAAGAAGGATTTAAAAAGTGGAATGCTGTTTAGAAATTCAGACACCAACGTCAAATAGAGAAAATTTTGGAGAGGGTAAAAGTAATATAAATATGAGAGTAAGCTACAAACTGATAGGATAGAGATAATAATGCATATAATGTTTTCCTAGTAGAGATAGGAAAAGGAACAGAGGCAAGACATTGCATTGATTGAGGACATCCACTTTCCACATTTCTGCAAGAACCTCATTTTCCTGAAAGCAGACAATCTGGCAAAATTTTGTCCTGTCAATTTCATCTCACAAGAGATGAGAAAATACATGTACACTGTTGCTATTCAGATTGGAGAAGAAAAGATTCAGGGGTGAAATAGTGGCTTTCTTTAAAGGGAGAAAGATGTGTCATGTGAGTAAAGGTATTACTCAATCTTAAGCACAACTAACTCCAGATACAATACTTAGGAGAAATGCATGGAAATTAAAGATAAGCAATTGTAACTCATAAAATGGAAATGTTGTTATTTATTTATTTATTCATGTTTAATGAGTGAGATATGCAACATGGAAATATGATTTCCAATGGCAAGGTGCGACAGTAGTCATGGATGTATTGTGATTTGAAAATTTAAGTTAAGTGAAGTTTTTGAGTAGAAAGAGCACTAGAATAATGTTAGAAGGTCAATACAATGCTAAAGTAAAATATGAGTAGTTTTTAAAAAAATTATCATCATATTTTGGGTTTCTGTCAAAAACCTATTTTGACTATTTCTAATTATGGGTGTCATAGTATGAGTAGCTATGATAGAATATATTATTCAAGCAATCAGCATTATTTTTTACTTTATACTATGAGAAATAAAAATGCTTTTGATGCTTCAGCTTGGTTTGGAGCCTGATTCTCTCTCTCTCTCTCTCCCTCCCCATCCCATTAATAAAGGACTCCAAAAAAGGGATTTAAGACCCACCCTGGGCCACACCTTGACTGAAGTAACAATTAAAATTTCCTACTTACAATAGGTATAACAAAATGGATTGGTTTCAAGAACATGATTTTCTGGGGTATATACCTCTCCAAACCACCACAATCCCCAACATGAAGTACGACCAGCAATGAGTAGATTATGTGATAATAAATACATTTACTAACTCATAAATAATATACAATAAATATATTATGAAACACAAGTATAATAAAGGTTTGCCTGCCAATGTTGCCATGTTTCTGATGTAATAAATGACTGGAAGCACAATGCTGAGCATAGGAAATGGTGGCTGCTTCCAACAGGACAACAGCCATTGGGCAAAATGTTAAATAATATGCTTCTTCTTCTCTTTCCTTTTTTTTTTTTTCAACAGCTGCACATTTAATGGGGGAAAAACTCAAAGAAAGAAAAATCACTATTCATCGATGAAATTGTCCGAAGATGTCATTTGAGTATGAAGAATGCTAAATAGAGACAAGGGTGGGAAAAGAGTCAAGGTTGGCATAGAAAAAGTGTTGGAGATGGACTAGAAAACACCTGCTTCTGAAGGAGTGAGCAGCACAGTTTGAGTGGAACAGGTGTCTCAAGAAGATAGGTGCTATGAGAAAAATTGAGAAAACTGTAGTAACATTCTTGAGAGTCTTGATATATAAGATTAGATCTCCCAACTGAATAACTTAGCCCATTCATCCAACTTACATCTCCCAACATACATCTTGAATGTATGATTGAAGGGAGCAGGTGGGGATGAGAGGTTTGTAGCCTGTGACCTAACCAGGTATCTAAAGACGGGTATCTAGAATGACATGATGGAGTATTTCCCAGTGGGAGACAGTGGGGGACAGGTCCACTGAAGACATAAGAAATGGCAAGAACAAAACTCAGGAATTATTAAAGTGTAGGAATACATAAGATCCTTAGTGCATTGTTTGGATTAAAGGAAAATTATAACACTTTAATGATTAGTGATAGAACAAAAAGCACAATTATTGTGTTGCTTTGTTTCAATCTTTTATGGGGCAAAAAATTGACTTTTTTAATGATACTAATGGAAAAACTCATGTTTAGTGAAATAAGAAAAAGAATAAGAGCGAGTTAAATTAAAATAAGCTGAAGTTGAGTATATATTTTATAGATATAGAAATTCCATATTTGCTTGCCTAAGATGATTATAAGACACATTTTGAAAAGAAGCACTTTCCTTCATATCATATTTGTCATTTTAATTTCACACTGACTTAATCACCTTCATATACATAAAATTCATATTTTACTATCTCCAAATATATAGTATATTTAATATATCAGACAGAAGTTATGCCATTTTAGATTAATATCACCATTTTAGATTCATAATTTCAATTAATCTAGTTACCACCATCATCAGTATTTATCTGTCCTGTGTCCCATATTTGAGAGTAGTTTTTTGCTATGCAATATAACTTGTATGAAATCTAGGAAATTATTTCTCCCTTGTCTTCCATTAAACAATGATTTATTAGTTTTCTTGCACCTCTTTCACATTCTCTTCTTCCTGAAATTTCTATTAATAGTTAATATTTTCTAGACGTATTCTCAGGCTTCCTCACATACTATAGTTTTCCCGGATGATCATTTCATTCCCATAACTACCAGTCCAGCATCTGTTCTTAGTTCTTATGCCTTCCATTTTTATAGATAACTGTAGCTTAGGTATCTCTCCTGAGACTCAAAACACATTCCAACCAACTGCTAAACTTCTTTGTTAGGTTTCCCCCAAGCCAAGCTAATTATTGAACCAAGTGTCTTCCTTCACAACCCCTTCCTTCCCTCTTCTCATTGATTGGCCTTCCCCCTCTTTCTTCTGCATTATACCCCCACAAATATTGTATACCAGGAGATATAATAGTAAGTAAAATAAATGCAGTTCGTGTCTCATGGATTTACCAGGCAAATCGAATAAAATGATAATTCTCAACAGATCAATAAGGTAGTCAGATGATGAAGGAAAACCATATAAATATGGAAAGGTAAACTTCTATAATGTCAATGTTGAAGATCAAGTTTGAAGATCGCTATCAATGTGACAGCAGGTTATGATTGTTGACAAGATTTTACAATGCCTTTGCAAACAAATCTCCTTTCCAGTAGAAAACTGGTATCACCTCCCTCTTTCCACACTCACCTCCTCACCTCCCAGTGTTAGATAAGGTGTAAATGAATAGTTTTATTATATGCTCTTTCTATACTATGAAATTATTAAGGACCTATACTTGATTCACAAATAATCAAACAAAATACAAACTTAGGTGGGCAGGAATATCCTTTTATTGTGAAAATTCCTTAAGTTTCACATTAGTGCTAATTAAATGAGCAATTCCTAATGGTTTATATGCTTAATTGGGACTCTTGCAAGTTCAGGCTTTTGCAGATCAAAGAATGTACAGCATTATGCCATCACATTAAGAAAAATTCTGGTTATTGGGGTCAAATTTTGGAGCACTAAAACTTTGAAAGTATCCTATTAATTCTGTCAGACCACTTGCTACCAGTGTTTACTTAAAGATGCGGTGGTAATAGCTTTATATCTCCAAGGATGGGTTAGACCATTTTCCTTTTTCATCTGGCAAGGGATTCTTACACTCATTAGAATCTGAGGACATCCATAAGTTTTGGAGATCGCCTGAGACTGAGAGACCTAGTTGCTTTTCCTTTCTCTTTGAATACACAGTCTTTGCCAGGATGCTGAAGTCAATCACTAAATGAAAACACATTTGCTATCCTTTCAATGTGTTTTAAATTAACTATTTAGATTAACTTTGCAATCAATGTACTTCTAAAGATTTCAACGTCAATACGCCTTCAAAGAAGTAGGATTGTCCCTCAAAGAGTAAACTTGCTATCAATTTAATGCCTGGAGAAAGTTGATGTGATAATATTAATCCTGAGCCTTTTCATTTACTGTTACTACAGAGTCTCCATCATTGGTTGTTTTTGGATTAGTCCCAAGAAAGGCAATGATTAAAGCAAGTTAGGTTTTGTCTCGACTTTAGTTCCCTGATAAAGTAAGATTTTTTTGGACCATGAAAGCTCATAAGACAGCTTGACATTTTAGGTTCAAATGTGGGAAATGATGAAAAGGCGCAGCAAGAATTTGGGTGGCTTGTCTGTCCTCCTGAATACGGTGTATTAGCTCCCAGACAAAACAAGCATTATGTTATACATTTAGAAGCTATATTGATGGCAATAAAGAACATACAAACTTAAGTTTGCAAAACTTACTTCTCTTCCATGAACATTTATGTTGAGATTTACTCATATTGCTATATAAATCTATGGTGAATTTGTTTTTCCAACTATAGGTTTTCCATTTTATAAACATAGCACCAGTTATTTATCCATTCTCATATTTGTGGACAATTAGGCAGTTTCCAGTCCTTCACTATAACAGACAATGTTAACATGAACATCCGTGTGCCCATATATGTGAATATCCTTGCACACATATGTAATAATTTAGTTAGGGCACACTCCCAGAAATAGAACTGCCATGTACTTTTGCACCTTTGCCTTTATGGTTTTTTTTTTTTTTTTTTTTTTTTTTTTTTTTTTTTTTTTTTTTTTTGTAGGCTATGTTTTTCAATGCCTCCAGACATTGAATGCCCCAGACAATCAATGTGTCCGGAATGATATCTTGGTTCTTGGTTTCCTTAGTTACCTAAAGCTTGTTCCTTTGTTGTTTTTAAATACAGGACAATTTGTTTTCATACTAGTTCTGTCCCAGAATTTTTTGTTGCTGTTGTTTGGCTAGTATGAATGTGATGTAGTTTTCCATACCTTTGCTTTCAATATTTCCAAATTGTCATTTGGAAATGTCATTTGGAAACTGACGAAATTACAAAATGCCATTATGTTTAAATGTGCAACCTAAAAACAGATAATATGGTATTTGAAAAAAAAAAAAGGTCCAATCTTGTAATTCCGGTCTTTTAGGTGGTTAGCAAATTCAGTTACCTTTGTTAGGATTACATTTGGAATGAATTCTACCATTTTATTCATCTTCTATTTATGATGAGTTTTCTTTGCTACTTCTTAGCCTTTTATTTTTTCAACGTGACATTTCAATATTTATTTATTTCCTTTTTCCCCTTCTACAAAGGAGGGAGTTATACAGCTTATTTTGATTTTTAGTTAGTATAATTGTTAGCCTGCATAATTGACTTCCATTCTAAAGTTAACCAATATCTCTACCCATCCTGTAAATAAAGCACAGAACATTTTAACTCTGAGTACACCCCTCTTTTCCATGAGTTTCTATTCTTGCATTTTAGGCCCTTGCTTTTCATGCCTCGTAGTTAGTTAGTCATAACCACCACTGTGTACATTCAATGCTTACAATATCCAGTTGTTTTTTTTTACTTTAAAAAAGTTTTGCTAAATAGCAAAACACTAGTATAATGCTGTCCTTCTGGATTCAACTTCCTCTTTGCAGAAGTTTATCTTTAGTAGTTATTTCGGTGAATTTCTATGAGTGATAATCCGGGTATGCTTTCCTCCTTCGATCTGAAAAGATACTTTGCCCCTATTTTGATGACATTTTGTAGGGTATCAAAGTTTACATTGACAGTTGTAGCATGTGGAAGGCATTATTCCATTGGCCTTATATAGCACTTACATATACTGTCACTCTGGGGAACACTGCCTTCAGCCCAATTGCTGCTTCTTTGGAGGTAATCTTTTTCTTTTGTTGCCCTTTAGATTTTCTTCTTATCTATACTATTTTACAGCTTCACTACAATGTATTTAGAACTTACTTTATATTTACTCATCTGTTGGGACTTGTGGTCTTTAAACCTTCATGACTTTCATCATTTCTGGAGAATTCTCAGCAATTTTCTTGTTAAATAATTCTTCCCTTTCTTTTTATTCACCATGGACCATATTTAATCCAGCTGGTAATTTCTCATTCCAGTGTCCAAGTCTTAGCTGATCTTTTACATTTTTCATTTTTATTTCTCTGTGTTACATTATGGATAATTTTCTCAGTTCTATATTTCATATCACTTTTATGTTTTTTATTCATCTGAGTGTTTAATTTCAATGGTATTTTTCCCTTCCACAGGTTGACTTGGATTCTTTTCCCAATTGCCTGTTTGTTTGCTTTTTTTTTTTAATTTCCTTGTGGCTTCTAGTGATCCTTCTTTTACCAGTTCAATCACTTTAACCATATATTTTTTTGTAGTCTTTTCCAGAATTTATCTTAGGTGAAATTGCTGCAAGTCTAAAAATATGGTTTATTATGTATGCTGACTCTCACTCTTTTTTTTCATCTTATGGCATTTCAAGGTTTTCAACTGGGGACCTGTTTCCAAAATAAATTCTCATATTTGGATTTTAGCTCCATCCCTTTATATAATTTTGGAACTACCTCTATGTGTGCTACAAGTTTGGGTTTTGTCTTTTTGAGGTTTTTTGTTTTTGGTTTTACCCATCTGGATTCTGCGGCACAGAAAAACTCCCAGGGATAGTGAAAGAAATTTTGTCTTATTTTTGGTTGGGGATGTCTTTCCTGGGTCCCAGTTTTAAGCCTATCTGCCTTGCTCAGAGCAAAGGTTACCCATCCTTTTCCCAAATGAGCATGAAAACCCTAACTTCAGATTCAAGAGTCCAGGTCCGAAACGATCTTTATAAAACTTAGTGATTGTTGTTATTCAAATAGTTTTAAGCCTGTGTTTAAAGAGTTTTAACCAACTTCCTATAACTGCTAAGTTAAAGCTAAAAATTCTCCGCTTTACTTATGAGTTGTTTCCAGGTCTTGCTACTATGTATCCCTTCTTCCTTTCTACATTTACCCTGACACTCTATATTCCAGAGTATATGCTTTTCCTTTGGGGCTTTTCCACAAGCTATTTGTACTACAGAGATCATGCCTTTCCTATTCTCTTCCTAGGGTAACGCTTACTCATTTTCAATCCCCAACCTTCCTTTTTCTAGATCCTCCTTGACTATTCTGGGTTCTCCAGCCAAAAGTTTTATAGTGCTCACATTCTTGCTCTTAAAACTTACCACTTATCATTGTAAAAATATATTTAATTGTTCATGTTCCTTGCTAAACTATAAACTCCACGAGAGCAAGAATAATATCTTTTATATCTACTACTGTACACTCAGCATCTTGCAAATTTTCTATACGTAGTAAATACTGCAACACTATTTGTTCTACAAAAGAAATGCATGTGCAAATTGAATTAATTCTAGTTTTAATTTTTGTTTGTATTTGTTTTTGGAGTCACATGATTCATGTCGCTGAATCTAATTTAGGTTGCAGTTAACGAAGACCTCAAACCATTTTCACACATACAGTTTCCTGCCTTATCCTATATATCCAATATGGTAAAGAAACTCATGTCAAGTTTTCTGGCTAGTTCTTGCATCTATAGGAATATTTTGTCTATGCCTTTCTGAAGTCAATTCTTATTTCAACAATTTGACTAAAAGCATCGATTCTGGTGGATGTATTTTGATGTCATATAGATCCTCAAGGGTTCTTTTAACCATATGGACCACCTTGTCCTTTTGTCCAACTTTGGACTGATCTTATGCCCAGATTCTGCCAATGCATATTACTTTTATCAAAGCAATGAAGAAGCTGAAACCATATTAATATTTCATTATTCCAGGATTAATCTTTAATGATAATCTATGAATATGGGCAATTGAAGTGTTTCTCTTTACCAGGAAAAAAACTGAAGATGAATTCTCCCTGAAGAGAGAAAAAGTCACCCTAGGTAGAAGATATGAAGAGGCAGATAATGCTGGCATAACCCCCAGCTGGTACTGGCATATCACTGCAGGGAGAAATTTTGCAATGAAATGACAGAGGCAGTATTCATGCTGCCTTACCAGAGGGTATTTGTAGATGAGCTGTCAAGAACACTTGATCTGCAGTTCTAGGAGGAAAGAAAGCAAATAAGCACTTACATTTACTAGGGGGTGAAAAGGTGGTTGTCTTTCTTTTCCTCAATTATTCTATGATATAGATTAAGATTTAGATAACCATGCTGTAAACAGAAAAGATTTTAAATTATGTATTTTTATCTATGCTCTCAATGACAGAATGGGATTTTTCCATACTGAGAGAGGAGATGTTTTTCCTTATCTTTTTCAGAACCCTGTTGTTTATGTCCATGTTGAAAAAGCCATACCCTAATGAATTATTGCTATGTATGTATTTTGCCCTCTTACCTCAAAAAATCCCTTGGCTGAATCTGGTCTAAAAGATTTGGGAGTAGAAATGGCAGCAAGTTGATAAGTTTTTGTTCCTCAAATGTTAGTGGTAAATATGTTCTTGAATTCAGAATTCTAAATTCCATTCAGCTATAATTGAATTCTGCAATTCGATTACACTTTCATAGTGTTTTTGTTGTTTTTTTTTGGTCTCTGTAGGTTACTAGCAAATTCTATTTAAAACATTATTTTTTTTGTAATTAACTAAAGGCCAAGGTTTTAATTTCTATGGAATATGGAGCAATAGAATTAAGCAAAAAGCAAATATCTGAGCACTGTGATATGGATAGTTAAGAAATGGCAACATTACTTTTCTCATACCTCTAATACGCTTGTCAGGATGGCAAAAGTGATTTGCTTTGTAAAAATTCACTAACCACATATTCCAGGCTGATGCTTCCTGGGAGGTGTGTTGGTTTGTTTTTATATAGAATAGTATGAATTTTATGTTGTGCTCTTCATTCATTTTGTACAGAGTGATAGAATATATTTGAAGTGATTTTGTGTGATATGAAGCAATCCGTTTTCTAAACATTGCCTGAGTGAAAACTGCTTTTAATTTAGCAAACCAGTACCGTTACATTGCAAGCTCCAAGTGAAAGGGCTGTAATATAATAGTAAATCAATATTAGATTAATTTGAAGAATGGGACTGGTATAGCATTATCAAATCCACCCTAGAATAATTTAGATTATGTGTGTTTGTGTGTGTGTGTACATCTGTGCGATTGTCAAAATTGTTAAAGCTGAAACAAATTAATATTTTCTTTATTTGTTAGACATTTCCATCTGAGATTAATTTTAATAAGTTTGTGATACCAAGACATGGATGAGAACGGTTTGTAATATTTCTGGAATTAGCTCAGTTGGTAACTGTGAATGATTGAGAAACAAATGTTTTTGCTTTAGAAAATCCTTTCATTACTTTTATTATTACATGAGAGACCTCAAGGAGTTCACAAGGTTAATACATATTATAATTATGGCTAGAACAGCATTTTTGATAGTGACTTCAGATGACACTAGAAGAGGACCTGGTCATTTTGTAGGTAATTTCCCCAAAACTTCTCAATCTGCCACAGGTCCTATAGTTGATTGAGGAAGAAAGCTGGCCTCTTCCATATGTTATGAGCATTTCATTGTGTTTTTCATGAATGGGTTCTGGAGTCCGGCCTCCTGGGTTCCGATTTTAGCTCCAAGACTTACTAGCATTGAATCTGTACCATCATTTAAATTTGTTTTACTTCAATTATCCTTAAAATGAGGATAATGATTACATCTACCTCATTAATTAATGAAAGATTAAATTATAAAAACATGCAAAGCACTTAGCATGGTGCCTGCCAAAATACATGTTGAAAATTAAGTAGTTATTATTAGTTGTTACTTTTTAACCAAAATATCATAATGATGGGCTACTTTCAGAAATCTTTGTACTTCACATTATAACTGTTTTGCAGTAGCCAAAGAACTTGAAATTCATGAGTGTGAAATAACAACAATGATATTTTAATTTTAAAATAAATTCTAGTTTCAGAACTTTCCCGTTTTGGAACCATACAAATTTTAATCTATTAGAATTGTTTTCTTCATCACCTATCTTTAACTGTCAGAGCATCAAACTGAAACATTCCATTCTCAGGCACTGAAACCAATATAATTGCTTCTTTAAGATTATTTGGACATCATTTTTTTGTTCAACTTTATAGGAAAATCAGATATATACATTTCCTCATTGAACTTAAAGGTAACATTTGCAGTATAAAAAATTAAAATTCTGACCTTTTATGAGGTGGCCTGAAATTCTGTATTGATTCTGTCACAAGTGAATTTCATGGCCTACAGTAATAAATTGATTTGGAGGCTGTCCATGTTGCAACATCTTTGAAAGCATCCAGTTTAACTGACAACAGGGCTATTCTAGAGACTCCAGAAAATTCTGACTTGGTAATTTTCAGCCCCTGTCATCTCAAATGTCATTTCAGAAATATTCATCACATGTCTGTCGTTGGACAAAAAATGAATCTCTTTGATAGTTGCTCAGGGCAGTTTCCCTACTTCTGTGACAGGTCCTGCTATTGGCTACTTGAGATGATGGAGAAATTCAGACCTGACAAGTATAGGATGGGAGAGACATGCAATTACAGCGAACATGGCAATATGCATGCTTAGTGAGGCAGCTGGTTAAGCAAAGGGATGATGTCAGAACATGTTCTAGAGTGCTAGGACTGTACTGATGTTTTTAGAAATGATAAGCAAGACGTGGCCTTCTTTCCTCTGGAGCAGTTTTGAAACAGTCAAAAAATGTCTTTCCCAGTGCAGTTGCTACTGATTTTATCCTTTGGTCCTTTATAATCACATGTACAGTGAGACAATAGTTTCATCCAACTGTAAAGAACATTTCTTCTCTGCTATACTTCTCACCATAATGGGAGGTAGAGAATCAGAACTTCACATTTAACATCATTAAAAATAATTATTTTCTATCCTGTAATACTGGCTTGATTTTTCCTTCTTTAAAATGTTTGTGTGGCAGATGCTAAACTGCATATATTATTTGAGCTATATACCTTGAACTATTTATTAGTACCTAGACAGTCTAGACTGGGAGTTGTAACCACCCTGAGATATTCGTGATACATTTTACGTCTATCAGGAAGGCTACATTTGCCACATCACCTGCAAGTGTGAAAGGGATGGGGTGCAGTGGAAACTGCCCAAAACATCAGATATCTTTCAGGGCTACGTATATGAAAGAGCTATTATATATGATGCTACAGTGATATTTCCAGTTCCATTTCTATTGTCATTATTCCAGTAAATCTTATTACAGTTACATGCTCATCATGTAAATCTCCTAATTAATATTTGGGAAAAAGATATGCCTTGAGGGCTACGATTATGAGAATAAATATTAACGTGATTTTTGTTAATTTAATACAGTATTTTATCATCTTCTTCTATCTGAGTCTTATAAAGTTTATGCAAGGGCAGTTTTCAGTTGTTGTTACCAGTCAATCTCCCTTTCTCCAACTTTTCTGCAGTTAGGATGACTTTTTCTTTGGAAGTAGAATTTGTTCCTTCAATATTAACAACCTCTGATGTTGCTCATTTTACCTCACAAATTGTTAATTCCTTAATGGAATCTCAATGTACAACCAGAGACTGACCTAAGGCTAGTACCAGCATTCTTTCTATAATCTAGATATTTTGGGAGGGGAGTTGTTTGTTTTTAATTAATACACTATCCGTCCTTTTATAAGAAGATACCAAAGCACATTCTAAAACACACCTATCTCCACCTCTAAATTTTAATCGAATATTGAACACTGCGACTGGTTGACCTGAAAAATTACTGAACATTTAAAATTTTCTTACAGATTGGATTGTCTAGGGACTAAAGGACTGTCTTCATTCAGTGATCCTGCCCCAGACCAAATGCCTATTGATTTCTCCGTAAGTAAGGAAAGATTTAGCCTTGGATAATCCTGCAATAAGTAAGAATAGCTAGATGCTTCGATAGGAAATTAATAAACGATGTGCTTACAAAAATAACCCAGGCTTCCTAGTCACTACCTCTGAGATTTTCTGCTGCTTAATTTATAAAGCGCATTCAACTTTTATGGAGAAAGCTTTTCTCTATTCATGTTAAATGACGAGTTTGGGGCTTGTGAAAAATAGTTTACCTGGATTTTACATCCTCAGCGTTCTTTTGAGAATTCAGGAGGCTAGCCAATGCACAATATTTAAGTCCACTGATCCTTGCAGACAGTTCATTTAATAGGCCATGTCTTTAAATTTTACTGCTTTTAAACTGCCTTCAATTTACCATTTCACCATGAAGTACAGTTATTTGTGCATTACTATATTGTAAGCTCCTCAAGGGCAGATTTAATTAAATTATTATTATTATTCATACTTAGCTTCTGGCACCCTATACTACTCAACTTGTATTTGTTGAGTTGTGATAGATTGAAGCTAGAAATTATGTTAAAAGAACAAGTTTGCACAGTGCATAGTTCTAGTAGGAAAGACAAAAACTAGCTTTTCTGAAAAAAATTTTTTGGTTTCTGTTGTTTGTTTTAAATGAAGGAATATTTGACTAATTTGTGCTTATTTTCCCTTTCTTTCCTTCCCTTCATCACAATCCATGTTACAAAAATAAATGGACTTATAGCTAAGGTAGTTACTATTAATGGTATTCTCAGAACTGGAGAAGTTCAAGCTTATTCTACCTGCCCCCCAAGTAAAAGGAAATCTGATTATATTTAAGTGTACAGTTTCAACTCTAGGCACAATCATTTATGTCCTCCTGCTAAGGAAGCTGTTGACAGAGAAGCAGGGGCATAACTGGAGCAGATGAAGATAAGTGCCTCCTGGATTCCTTCCCCACGGCACCCTCTCTTCCCTGGCAATGCCTTGATTGGTCCATTTCTTTGTAACCTTGTTACAGCCAAGCTTCGGGACCACTCCTGCTGGGGAGGGATGCCCTCTGCCCATAAACAGCGAGAAGGAAATGGATGTAGTTCAGGGAATAGGGGAAATGAGGAAGGCCCTTTAACCTGACTCTGGTCTAGGCTAGAAAACCTCTAAGGTTTCATCTAAGATCCCACCTTTACATAATAACAAAAAGGTGTACTACCCACTGTGTCCCACTTTCTTCTATTCTACTCCCAGCAGCATGCATCCTGTAGCCTCAAAACTAGGAACTCCTGACCTTAGCCTTTTTACCGAATCAAAGTTCCGACAAATATTTACTACTTGTTACCTGTCCTATTTCAGGAAATATGCAGCAGCTCAGCACAATGTGCATCTCAGGATAGAGGTAACCAAAAGGAATTTGACAAAGATCATAAAACTAAATAGCAGCAAAACTAAAATATGAACCCAAAGTTGTTGACTTCCTTATCAGGGCTCGTTGTGGTAAGTAGCATGGACTTTTGAAGAAAGTCAAGTTATGTAGAGGGCAATAGTAATACCTCAAGAAGTCTTAAAATGCTTTTCCTTGCTAGAAATATAGTCAAGATATATTTCATGGAACTATATAATTTCTTATCATCCCCCAGATGATGGACTTCTGTTAGATACCCAACAAGATATTGATTGTTTCACCATTTCTTTTTCAGTTTCCTTTCGCAGTTTATCGTATGGTGAGCAAAATTCAAATCTGTCCCTTATGTGCACATTGAATCTGTTACCAAATATTGTTGTTTGTACAGTCTTGGCGAAATTGTATTTCTATTCTTTTCACCATGCCCCTGCCTGAGTGCTGTCCTTGAGCACAACTCCAATGACCTCATGTCTCCATCATTCCAGGAAAATGAAAGGTGGAGGATCCTATAGTATAAAGCCTGGGTTTGAGACTTCGTGCTCCTGTCCACTGAATAACCATTAAAACATACCTGGTGGTGGTGGTGGTGGTGGTGGTGCAAGGGTGGTTCAGTGGTAGAATTCTCACCTGCCATGCGGGAGACCCGGGTTCAAGTGTTGGTCCAAGTACTCCCCCCCCAAAAAAAATGTACCTGGGAAATGACTTATATCTATTCTTATGTCCTCTCTGGAAAAATGAATGATATCAATAAAGCTTTAAGTAAGATACTATATGCAAAATGAAATACAGCAGCATAACGATAAGACAGAGAGAAAATAGAAAGAATTAAGACTACCTGCGTTGATTTCCTATTACTGCCAGTTCCTTAAGAAGTTTAGGAATGTTATTTTAACTTTACTCTGTTTCATTTTCTTCTGTAAATCGAATACAATACAAGAACAATTTCATAGGATTTGGGGGGAGATTAATTTCCTTTTAAGCATTTAAAGTATTGCAGGTACTTAATAAATATCTGCTATTATTAACTGATGTGCAAACTTTAAAATGTTATAAAATTTCAACATGCTTTTATCACTGGAGCCTATATGGAAAGTCCAGACTCTACCTATGTGTATAATATATTATTTCACATATTAAATATTTCTCTTTCATTTGTAGTCAATATTTAATTTAGTCAAAGGAGAATTGATGGTTTGATTAATTTTCAACAATATGAACAATATTTATGACAATGCTTTGTAAAAGCCAGGAATAACAGGCAAATTTAAATGAGTTATAAAGGCTGCAATATTTATGCTAGATATGTTGTCAAACTTTTAGTTTGATTATCAAATAGTTCTTTTTTTAATTTTTTACTAATTAAAAAAAATTACAAGAAACACAAACATTCCCAGCACATACACTCAGCAATTCACAATATCATCACATAGTTGCATATTCATCATCATGCTCATTTCCCAGAACATTAGCATCAATTCAAAAAAAGAAATAAAAAGACAGTAGAAAAATATAACAAACAGAAAAAAAAATTTTACAGGCCATACCCCTTACTGATACCTTTCATTGATCACTAGCATTTCAAACTAAATCTATTTTAACATTTGTTCCCCCTATTATTTATTTTTATTCCATATGTTTTACTCGTCTGTTGACAAGGTAGATAAAAGGAGCATCAGACACAAGGTTTTCACAACCACACAGTCACATTGTGAAGGCTTTATCATTATACAATCATCATCAAGAAACATGGCTACTGGAACACAGCTATACATTTTCAGGCAGTTCCCTCCAGCCTCTCCATTACATCTTGGATAACAAAGTGATATCTACTTAATGCATAAGAATAACCTCCAGGAAAACCTCTTGACTCTGTTTGGAATCTCTCAGCCACTGTCACTTTGTCTCATTTCACTCTTCCCCCTTTTGGTTGAGAAGGTTTTCCCAATCCCTTGATGCTGGGTCTCAGCTCATTCTAGAGTTTTTCTCAATCCCTTGATGCTGAATCTCAGCTCATTCTGGGATTTCTGTCCCACGCTGCCAGGAAGATCCACACCCCTGGTAGTCATGTCCCACGTAGACAGGGGGAGGGTGGTGAGTCTGCTTGCTGTGTTGGCTGGAGAGAGAGGCCACATCTGAGCAACAAGAGAGCTTCTCTTGGGGGTGACTCTTAGACTTAATTTTAAGTAGGCTTGACCTATCCCCTGTGGGGTTAAGTTTCATATGAACAAACCCCAAGACTGGGGGCTCAGCCTATAGCTTTGGTTGTCCACACTGCTTGTGAGAATATCAAGAATTTAACTTGGGGAAGTTGAGTTTTCCTCCATTCTCACCATTCCCCGAAGGGGACTTTGCGAATACTTTTCTACTCACTGATCAAATCACTCTGGGATTCATCAGGGCATCACCTGGACAAACCAACAAAATCTCATGTCCTATACAAAGTTCAATGTACTTAAGGTGTTCAATCAACTATCTACATAAGTTATATTAGGAGATGCACTAGTCAAAGTATAGATTTGTACCAAATAAACATTTTTTGCTTTAGTCTCACACATTAGTTGAA
>PVIY010006071.1:0-90086 GCA_004026745.1 Myrmecophaga tridactyla
CCACTCAAATGGGTGGAGACATGTCATCCCCTAATCCAGTTTAACAACCATTCTTAACTAAATCACATCAACCAGGGAGATGATCTCATCACAGTTTCAAACATACATATTGAATAGGGATTATTCTACCTTTATGAAATGGGATTTATATTAAAACATGGCTTTTCTTAGGGGGCATACTTCCTTTCAAACCAGCACAACAACCTCGAGTGCAAGGCATGGTGCAGCCCACGGTAGAAGAGCTTCATGCAGCAGACAAGTTATTGCTCCAGCCAGTGCAGCTCTGCTAATTTCCTTGCCCGACCTCAGCATGGACCCAGTTCCCCATCTGTTCTGCTTTACTCATTTGATGACCCGCTTGTTAACAATTTGATTGCGTACCCCCCCAAAAAAGATAGGTTGCTATACAAATCCTCAAATGTAAACTTATTTGGGAATAGGATTGTTATAGATAGAACTAAGCAAGTTGGAATGAAGTCATATGGGAGTAAGGTGAGCCCTTTATCCAATAAGGCTGGCATCCTAATGAGAAGGAGAGAAGAGACAAAGAAAGACACAGAGAGAGAAGATGGCCCTGTGGCAGTGGAGGCAAAAACTTAGTTATGCCACAAACAAACAACACTAAGGATTGCTAGTCACTGCCAGAGGGGCATGGAATAGATTCTTCTCTAGAGGCTTCTGGACAGCTTTCTGACATTTCATTTAAGACTTCTAGCCTCTAGAATTAAGAGACAATAAATTTCTATTGTTTCAAGTCACCCAGTTTATGGTATTTTATTACAGCAGCCTTAGGAAACTAAGACTCCTCTCTTTTGGCTTTAATTCTTAACCCTTTGATGCTTCTGTATTAAGCAGTGTTCTTCAGAAAATCAAAATGGGCAGGGGCTCTATATACCTATATATCATATCTATATATATATATGTAAGCATTAAGAAATTTATCATAGGAACTCACATCACCATGGGATTGGCAAATCTGAATTCCGTAGGGCAGACTGCAAGTTGGGAACTCAAAGAAGGTGACATTGAATTCCCTAGCAGAAGGCAGTTGACTGAAGTAAAGAGAAATTCTTCTTTCCGACTGATTAAATAATCAGTTCTCCCTTTAAGGCCTTTATCTGGTTAGATGAGGAGATTCCTCTCATTGCCAAAGGCCATCTCCTTTGTTAATTGTAGATGAAATCGACTGTAGATGCAATCAACTAACCAATGATTTAAATTCATCTACGAAACACTCTTATAGTAACAGCTGGGCTTGCTTGACAAAAGAACTGGACACCAGAACCTGGCTGAATTGACACATGAAATTAACCATCACAGGTTCTTTTTCCCTTGTAGGTGGCTAAATGTACTCTATCTCTTAGCCGAACTCTTCCTGGTATCAAAGGACTGATTTTCAACAATAAACTCTGCTCTGGCATGGATCCAGGACTATTCCTGCAGAACATTACATGACTGTGTCTTTTTGGTTTTGCCCTGAGGGCTGGATATAACAGGATTCAGTTTCTCCTTCCTTGCTGTCCATATCCAATTAGTTGTTCAATTTGGCTGTTTCCATTTCCAAAGGTCTGCTGCAATCATTGTTTCCTGTCATCCCTTACTTCAAACATCCATCTCCCTTGCTCAGACTCTACTTCTAAGGAGCAAATCTAAGTCCAATCTGTCATTTCACCTCATGGTGGGTAGAAAGGAATGCAGACATGGGTGATCAGCAAAAATAATCCAATCCTTTTTGTAGCTAATTATGCATATACTCTGAGATCAGAGGAAAATAGAAATCATTTCTTTATCTACAGGGTCTCTTTTTGGTCCACATAGTCTGCCTCTCACACAGATATCTAGAATTCTCTCCCCCTTTGGAATCCCTCACTCCTTTCTCTTTCATCCTTATTGCTCTAGATTCCCATCTTCATTCCATTTTGTACTTTGCTGGAAAAGGCCAGGAGCCAAACAGACTCTTGGATCTTTATGACCAGAGGTGGCAAACTTCTCTGCCCTGAATTCTTAGACTGAATGAAACTCCTACATAAACTTCTCCCCTGCTAATGTTGATTACCACTTATTGCATAACATTTTACTATGGTGAAATAATGTACAACTTCTGCCCAAACTTTCCTTTTGAACCACAGGATCACATCACCAACTGCCTCCTCGACATCTTCATTGAATGTCAGTCAAGTTTCAACTGCAGAATCAGAACCCCATAGTGGTAAAAGAGATTTATTGCAAAGAATTGGCTTGCACGATTGTGGGAGCTGGCTAGGCAAGTCTGAAATCCTTAGAGCAAGCTGTTAGGAAGGGTGGGCCGGAGTTCTCAGTTCGCCAAAGCTGTTGTCCACAGGTAGGATTTTTCTTTGGAGCCTCAGCTCTACTGTGAATCACTTCATCTGGTTAAATTAGGACCACCCAGATTATCTAGGATAATTTCCCTTACTTAAAGTCAATTTATTATGGACTTCAACCACATCTACAGAATTATCTTCACAGCAATACTAGATTAGTATTTGATTGAGTAATTCAGGACTATAGACCAGCCAAGCTGACAGATCAAAAGCCCAGCCAAGATATAATAGACAAATCCCAAATTTACCATTTCTGAAACTGGATACCTGTTCTCTCTCCTCAAGCCCCCCGCCCCCACCCACAAATGGGCTCCACTTGGAATATAAATTCCATCCTTTCAGTTATTCAGGACAAAAAAAAAACTTGAAATTAAGCTCTCTTCTTCTTGTACACCATGTGGTGGGCTAAATGATGGCTCCCCAAAATACTCATACTCATACCCAGAACCCATGAGTCTTACTTTATATGACAAAAGGGACTTTGCAGGCCTATTAAATTAAGAACCTTAAAATGGAGAGCTTATCCTGGATTATCCAGGCAGGTCCTATGTAATCGCAATGGTCCTTATACAAAGCAGTCAGTCAAAAGAGAAGGTTATGTGACAATGGAAGGAGAGACTGGAGTCATGCACTTTGAAGATGCAGGAATAGGCCCAGGAATACAGGTAGCTTTTAGAAGCTATGAAAGCATAGAAATAGATTCTCCCTCCAAGAAGGAACCAGACCTGTTGATACCTTGACTTTAGCTTAGTAAAATAAATTTTGGACTTCTGACCTCAGAAATATAAGATAATGAATCTGTTGTTTCCAGCTACTAAGTGTGTGGTAATTTGTTACAGCAGGGTTAGGGAACTAATTTACCCCATTTCCAATCGGAAATGACGTATTGACATGTTGACCTGTTGATTCTATCTTCAGTATGTCCAGGGTGAAACCATTTCTCATTACTTCCCTTGCCACTACTTGGCCCCAGGCCTGGGTGATTTCGATAGCCTTCCAACTGGACTTCTTTCCTCCACCCTTGTGAGCCACTGCCAGCTCCTTATGGCAGCTTTGTGTGAATTAGGCAAAGGTGCCTGTTCCTCCAACAGACACGATACCAATGCAGGGAACACAGCAGAGAAAAGAGTGCAAGCTGAATGCCCCCACATAGAATACTACCTGCAGGTGTCAAGAGTAGTCTGAGTCACCCGTTTAAAACGTAGGTCAGACCAGGTGGCTGCTCCGTTCAAAACTCTCCAAAGCCTCCCATTTTCTCCCTAATGGAGCTGCAAGTCCTGTGTGATCTGGCCCTTGATCCTCTCAGATCTTATCTCTGGCTATTCTCTCCTCACTGTTTCAGCCAAACTGGTCTTCCTGCTGTTTCTCAAACACCCCAGAAAGGCTTTTACCTCTGGGTCTCTGCTCTTGCCCTTAGTCTGCAGAAATTTATCTGAGATATCTAAATGGTTGGCTTTTTCACCCTGTAAGTCTTTGGCTAAATGTCCTTTTCTTAGTGATGCCAACACTGACTATCCTATTAAAATTTGTAACCCTAACCTAGACCCTTACATTTTCCAACTCCATATTCTGTCTTATTTTTTCTCTATAGCACTTATCACCTTCTAACATTCTATATATAATTTAACTGCTTGTTATATTTATTATAACCTTCAAGAAGGTAGGGTTTTTGTCTGCTTTGTTCAATCCTGTGACTTCAGATACTATCTGGAACTTAACAGGTATGCAATACATATTTGAATGAATGAATAAAAGCCACTTTTCTACCTCAATTTGGGCTTTCCCAGAAGCAGACGCTAAGCCAATGATACAGGTACAAGTAGTTCATTTAGAAGGTGATCCCAGAAAACACTGTTAGGAGAGTGAGAAATGAAAGAGATAAGGGAGGCAGCCCAAGAAGGATATGTTTTCAACCAAGTTAGCAGTGCAGCCAAGTGGAACTTAATCCCACTGGGGAATACTGGGAACCAAGGCAGAAAACATGCCTCAGAGTTCTCCCCATCTAGAGAGCTAGGTTTTTAATCTACCAATCCCCGAAGGGACATTAATTCTCTGGTTGTTCCCTCCTGCCATACCCACAGGGCAGAGCACACTCCAGCTTTCAAAGTTCTCACTCATAGATATTCATTGCCAGCAGCAGAGGACAAGCCCATTGGCACAGAAACAATAAGACCTGAGGGCCCATGAGTGGGGCTTCAATACCATCTGCTATGCTTCCCCACCGGAAAGGTGGAAGAGGAATGTTGACCTGGCACAGAAATAAAGCTATGGATATGGTCATTTTAACATCTTTTTATAGCACTGTCTTTAATTCATGTTTTAAGATCCTTCTTATCTATCTTCTCTGGTTGAGGTATGCAGATAGAGGGGGTGGGGGCAGGAGATAAAGACACCAGGTGGCTATCTTGATAGGCTCAGGCAGGGGAAGAATTTCTCCATAGGAAATTAAAAAGAAAACTGAGCCAGGAATCCAAGAGAGGGAGCAACATTTCCTGGGAGCTCCCCTGAATTGCTGTCTGGTTTTTAGGAACAGCATCCTGATTGGTTAGTGTCACTGTCATAGATGCTCTTAAGTATTTTTAATAGTAGCCCTTAGGAGGGACCTAACTCACTAAGCCAGAAGTAGAATCTCAAAGGGTCATCACGACAATGAGGAAGGCCTGGGGTAGACATTGGGCTCTGGGATATAATGAAAGAATCGAGGAGATGAGAGCAGGGAGTCATGAAGGGGCTGAGTGAGTGGGTGGTGGGAGAAAATACCTAAACTTTGAGAACTGTTCTCTTTGTATGCATTAATGTCTTTCTGCCACATGTTATGTTGATGGATCTGATTATTTAAGGAGCTTGGGAAAGAGTAGATAAGGCAGATATCTTATAGTCAGGACTGTCTTACCCTGAAGTCTTTCTCGATGTTTCAATCCATCAGAGTGTCAAGGACAACCCAAGAATCAACAGAGAAAACTTCCGTAGTGCTTATAAATAGTGCAGATACCACCTACAATGGTTCAACAAAGGATCCTTATCCCTTTTATATTTAGGAGTTGAAGGTGCTTCAGGGATCATGATGCCCTTTTGTCTGACTGCAAGGAGCATCCATGCATCAGGAAAAGAAAGTCAGAGTTACCCCAAAATTCTACTAGACTATGTTTAGGCCTGATGCTATTTTTTTTCTAAGCCTATCCTCATATTTATTAGGTGCCTGACCAAAAGCATGTGCTGATTTGGACAACTGATAATGATGACAATTAATGCTGTGGTAACTGAATATAGAGAAAAAGAAGTGAAAAAGAAGCAGGTTAGAGTAATGAAAACCAGGTCTTTGGAGTCCCAGAATGAGACCTCCACTAGACTGGTGGGAGTTGGAGTTGAATGATGCTTGAGGAAGCCCAAGGCGGAAATAATGAAGTCCAGGATAAAGGGCTGTTGTAAGTCATTCCTTATTACCCCAGATAAGTTAAAACAGTTTCCAATGGTATAACCCATCACTTTGAATTCTCATCAAAGTAGGGAAACCACTGTCTCAGGATTAGCGTTCCAAAGGTAGCCCCAGCAGTGTAGCAGCTTAACCAGGACCATGTCTCAAGCTAAAAGATGGCTTTAGCAGCTGTTTTCATAAAATGGTTTCAACACAGGGAGGTTATAATACCAAAACTCTAGGACTAAAAAACCTGAATATATATTCTCTTTAGAATAAAAGGAAATGATTACAAGCTTGGTAATAAATGTGGTAGCTTACTAGAAAGGCAGGTTTAAAGAATAAGGAAACTCATGTTAGAGCTTAAAATTGAAAACAGGTGCTGGACCTATTTCATGGAGTCATAGAATGTCAGAACTGGAGGAGACCCAGAGGCAACTCATCCAGTTCCCACACTGGATGTATCAGGAAACCTGGGTCAAAAGAAGTGAAGTGACTTGCTCAATGCCACACACAGTTAGTGTCAGATTTATCTCCTAATTTGAAATTTAGTCTTCCTTTCAGACATTTTAATACCTCTGGCACAAAATCTTTGCTTCCTTTTATAAGATCTGTTATAAATTTGAATGCCAAATAATCACATTTGCCTGACCATTCTCTCTTCTACCGCATTCTCTAAAGCCTTATGTTGGAACCATATTTTCATCCATGCCCTCATATATTCCCAGGAGTCTCTGTGGTTCAAAACCCCGGTGCCTGCTTGACCCTTTTGTTCATTTGAGTCTTTCCTCCCCTCTCAATAGTCAACGCACCCCATTGGCCCTCAATATCTGCATCTACTTACTATACCAGTGTCTTTTACCCATCTATACTCTTTACTTCCCATCTTGCCCACCTCTCCCTTTATCAGCCTTTAGCATTCAGAAAATGATCATTTTCCTGATTCAAAAATATCTAAATTTTTTTCATAAAAAATTGGTCTTCTAGAAGACCAACTTTAAACTCCTTAACTATTTCCATCACCTAATCGCACCCTTCATCATCTACTAAATAGGTCATTTACTGCCATGACCTATCGATATCAGCCTCCAGTTCCACCAGTTCCAGCATCTCCCTCTTCTTTACTGTTTCAAAAACAGGCTACACATGAACCTCCACGCTACACATACCCCTGCCATGCATGTACATCCACAAGTAGAAATTCTTTTCCACTCATCTCTATCTATCCAAATCCTCCCTAGTCTTCAAAGAAAAAACAACAAAAAAACAATATTTCTGATTATTCTAGCCCAGGAGTATATTCCATTTCTCTGAATTCCAGAGCAAATATTGTATTGTTTTCACTGTTTTTAAAGTGGCCTGTATGGATATGTCTTGCAAAATACTATCCCACACCTCCACTGTTTATGGAGTAGAGAAAAAAATAATGTATTTTTTGGGAAAAGAACTTTTGTGTTCTTTTCATTGGCTGCTCAATAAAAACCTCCCAAAAATGGATGAATGAATGAATGAATGATACAACATAGTGCCTGAAGAAGTTGCTCCAAAACTGATATTTTAAATATATTAATGTAGTATGAATTTTCCAAGTATGGCATCACTGTCCTATTGTGGTATGAGAGAGCATCCTCAAGAGTGTACCTGCTTATATACACACAAACACCCCTCATCTAGATCTTCTAAAGCCATTTGTTTTGGAAACTGCCTGCTGTCTCCACATGAAGCTAAAAGGAGAGTGAGAACTTCTCCAAAGACCACGCTCCTGAGTTGATGGCGATTCATTCATTCATTTAGTCAGTCAGTCAATCAGTCAACAAAAATTATTTGAGTAACTACTATGTGCCAGGCATTTTCTGGGAACAGTTGAAGATTATTCTTCCTTGTTAACTCTGCTTTCCAAGAATGAGCCAATTCCTCCCCTGCACGATGATTCATATGGTGACCATTTTTCATTTGTGCAGCTTACAAGTTTGAAATGGACTTTCTACTCCCTGACATAGGCTTGACTTTCTCCTCTAGCCCCCTGGCTCCTTCAAGAATTAAAGTCAAACTGTGATTCCCAGCTCTACTCACTTTGACTTCAGTTCTAACATTCGTTCCTAGTAGCATGCTGCTGCAGTGTACTGGTGCCCCTATGTCCTTCCCATAGAAAATATTTGATGAATTTTTCATCTGATTTTGTATACATTTACTCAATTTACTCAAATTCTCTGATCATAATCACCAAATTCCATCAACACATTTTGTGGGATTTTTCCACCCTTCATATTCTGTCCTGGTTCCCTTCCTAATTTCACCAGTAAATCTTTACTCTTCGGCCTTTAATCTAATGGGCATTTAACCAGGCCCCTTTACTTTAGGGTGTCATCCTATTTCCCTCCTTATATAATTACTAAATAATAATAACAACAACAGTGATAACTGCAAGCACAATACAGCATCTACTATGTGTTAGGCAAGGTGCTGTTTACATACATTATTTCATTCAGTCCTCACAACAAACCCATGAAATGGACAGTATTATTATTATCTCCATTTTGCAGATGTGAGATTTATGCTTAAAAAGCAACAGTGTCTATTTATTACATCAGTTTTTTTTTTAAATGCCCTCTAGTAGCTTCTAACAACTCAAACCACCAAGCACTCAATTAAATGATCCTTTCGTACCCACCCCTACAACCAAAAGGTCATCTCCCCAACATTTGTAATTTTCACATTAAAAACAGATATGGTCTGTTTTTCTGGGAAATTCTCATTATTACCTTCCTTACAAATCTTATAAACTGAAGCACACACATTTACATTGTAGAAAATCCACCTCTACTACACCTCCAATCAGGAATATTTAGAGTATGTTTAAGTTTGAAATTTAATGAGCAAAGTAGAATTTAAAGATCATTTTTCTAACATTAAAATTTCTTTTACAACCTGCTTAAATCCATGCTACAGAAATTGTTTATACATGTTGCATTGTGAACATGCTAATTATCTATAAATTCTATAAAAATAAATGAACTATCAGGTCCCAAGTACCCTAAACTAGGAAGCATTCAAGCACACTCTTTCCCTGTGTCAAGTGGGCCAGGGCCCGGTGGAATTCTTAGGGACTTATAACTGGGCCACCGTAATAGTGGATAAAGCTTTAAGTGGGAAGAAAGAAAATCACAAATTTAAAATTAAACTGGCAATCAGAGTCTCATCTATCTGATGTTCGCCACTTTTACTCTGTGCTTTGCTCCTTTTGCAGATGTAAAGCTAGTGTGGTGAAGGAGGGCCTGCTGGTTACTCCCACATGTAAACTGCTCTTTTGAATGCCACCCGGGCACTGATGCCAGAGCCTGTCCCTAACGTAGATTTTCTGCTAAAGGGCCAAGGAGCTCAAACGTGGTTCTTCCGAGAATGCCATGCCCACATACCATGCATTTGGTATCCTCAGTTGTAATGAATGAATGAACACCAATAATGAAGTGTGTGTCTGCCTGGAGTTGCCTCTTTGCATAATCACTCAACACAGAGATAGGTGACAGGTCAAGAATTTGATAATTGGGGCCCCAGCCCTCTCTTTCCATTTTTCTGGACAGACACTGCAGGACTAAAGAAATTATGCTGTTAGAAATAACTGATGAATGCTGATAATTTGAATACTTTTTTCCTCTGGGCATATAAAGAAGGTGATGATGTCGCTATGATTTTCCCCGATGCTGAGAGGTTGCACAATCAATCTGCAATATTATTATCCCTTTGTGAATTTCCTTTAAGATTATAGTTCAGAAATTAATTAAAAACCACATCATACTCTCATTCATGAATTTTAAACATTTTATAATTGGTGCAACCGTCCTCCTCAATTTCTTTTATTAGAGTTGCTTAACAAGGATATGTTCTTCTTTCTCCTGCCTTTTTCACACTTTCGCTGAAAGCTTAACCAACTCCATTCAGAACTAAAGAAAGGAACAATGTGGTTTTGTACTTTATAACAGCAACTGCTCTATTTATAAGGAACAGCTTTTTTTTTCACGGACTCGTAGGAGAAGCATCCATCTCTGGTACTCATCTCTTCTTTTGCTGGTTTTCATAAGGCTCATCCTTTCGTGTTTATTGCCCCACCACGAGGAAGAGAGGGAAAAGCTTTGGTCTCATTTAAAAGAAAAAAAAAACCCTTGTTTCTTGTGAAAGAAGTAAGTAGAGACTAAGTAGTGGTAAAATAATGTATTCAGGCACATTGCCCAGCCCCTTTCTCCATGCTTTTCATAAAAGGAACCACGTCAAGGCAAAAAGAAAAGTTCTGGTCCAAGATCCTCTGAGTTCTGGGTTACAAAGAGCCACAAAGGTGGTGATTTAAGGCTGGTTTTCCACCCACACGGAGAACGGCCCACGGTTCCTGTTGCCGTGTGAGTACTAAGCTAATTCATAGTTTTAAAAGGGCCAGCTGACATTTTATAATTTGTGGCCATTGAATGAGTTATTTAACATCTTAGTTTATCCCTCCCGGGCAGTCCTGAAGCTGTGCGGGTGTGCACCGCTGGAAACTGAGGCAATGTGTGAGATCTTTGTCCCACACTAGGATTTTTCATTCCATACAGACCCAGGTAAAAAGTTGGATAGTATTGTAGCCAGTCACTAAATTAAAATGTTCTGTTTCATTATTTATCAAGCTAATAAGTCTCTACAAAGTACTAAGCAGTGGGATCTGTGCCAAATCAAGCTATGCAGTCCATCCAGTCCGATTTGTAATTGTCTAACTACTTAAACCTATGAAATGAAGGCACTGCCATTGAATATAATTTTGCAGAAAAGAAACCTTCAATACAAAGATTTCTTGAAAATAGAAGTAAAAAATTGGAATGAAAATGTTAGGACTCGTTGCTTTGAACAATTAGCTTTAAAAGATGCCTTTTGTTGAAAACCGAGTTTGCCCTGTATACTTACAGGATGATAGAGTGATTAACATAGGAAATTAATATAGATTTTATAAGAACAAGGAAATCTCTCTCTACACATCTATATATTTCATTTATTTGATAATGTATTCATCCCTTCATATAGTCTATTTAAAAATATTTATGGAAATATTCATATGTCGCTTCAAATGTAGCATTAAATAAAAAAACTTTTTGAAGTTCAGATTGCCTTTATTTTTTTTGTCATGGGCAGGGACGGGGGATCGAACCCAGGTCTCCCAGCATGGCAAGTGAGAACTCTGCCACTGAGCCACCCCCCCAATAGCCTGTTGTATAGTTTTTTATAGGATATGACACTGCAGTACATAGTTGTCATCAGTAATATATTTTCCCAAAAGAAACCGCTAGTGTCATAACTTAAGTGTGAAAGATCCCAAAACAGATAAGGTGAGCCAGAAAAGAAAGCATTATTATGATGGTAGTTCAGAGCTAGCTATGAGGGCAAATAGACCTGGTTCCAGGACCTGCTCTGCCACTTACTAACATTGAAGGACCTTGGGCAAGTGACTTGTTGAATCTGGGTTTTTGTCATCTATAAAACAGGCTCCTATTGGTCTCCACCTTAGGCTGTTGAAGGGATTAAAATAGATGAGAGTATTTGGCAGGTGGCTAGCACATAGCAAGCACTCAATAGATAGTCATTTTATTAGTAATAATATGGCTTCTTCAATTCCCCAAATGGCAAATGAAATTAATAAATAAGGACCAGATCCTTGAGAGGAAATGGACATCGAGGAGCAGAAAATCTCTTCTGTGGGACTCCCACAGCATATTGAAAAATTGCAGCTTGCTTGTATGGTTCCAAGCAAGATGTCATGATAAGAAAAAAAAAAAGAAAAGAAAAAGCAGAAGAATGGAATCTTGACCCGTGACTAGGAAAACCTCCCTTGGCGGAACTTAACAAGATAGTAAAGAAAAGACACAGAGTGAAGAGAGGCAGACGTCTGGAAGTCAAGTCTGGGAGAGGACCTGTCCCATGTAACAGTGACAAATATTGGTTACAGAGAGAGGAGGAGTCCATAGAAATAATAAACCTTCCAACCGTGACTGATGACAGTATTACCCCAGAATGCTTGTGAGACACAACAAATAAAGACATAACTGTAAATCACTCCACATCAACACCACACCATTCAGAGTAACTTGTGGAAGTGTCTCAGAAGTGTGCGTACTATTGTAGCAGCTTAGTTCTAAGTATTGCTGAAAGACTTGAACTTCACTACTAGTGGGAATAGTATACAAACTGTGCAAGAATGCTAGTAAAATACAACCCTTCAAAGAATTGACAACAATCATATACATAACCTTCATTGTTCTGTCATCACTCATTATAGACTAAATTAATGCCCATATTTAAATCATTATTTTGATTACTGGAAAAAAATAGCAAGTGGTACAGAATTCGAATGCGTAAAGAAGAAAAAATGATCCAGCCCATGATCCAGTCCAGATCAACCAGATTTCAGAACAAACATATCTTCCTCAACAAACTAATGATAAGAAAGCCTTCAACTTTGTTGCATACTCACTAATTGGATAAATGTAGGTGATTGACCAGATGCTCCTATTTTGGCCATGCTCTAGCCAAGCTACAGGAAAATACAGGCAGATCAGGATAAGAGAAGGGAGACAGGTCCAGGTTAGGTGGAACTGGGACCAGTTGAGTGCTAAGCAGAAGCAAAGGAGTAGCTTGGAGTAGTGAAACCAAGAACCTTGGGTTCTAGTGTCAAACATTTCATCAACTTTTGTAGATTAGAAAAGTCACTTTGTCTCTCAGGTCCAAGATTCTCTGATACACCAAACCAGGTGATGGTTTCTCAGGTTCCCTCCAGCCCTCGCATTCTGTGATTTCAGCTGTTCTTTTTGCCTCCCGTGTCACTCCTTCTGCAGCATCTTCCATCACTATCTTCCTATCTCTGTGGATATGAGGGTAGAGAAAAGGAGGGGTTTAGAAAGGGACATGGGGTGCTATAAATAATAAGAATGGATAAGGAGTAGTGGTAGGCTGTATGTAATGTAAAAGCCACTTTGTTGATTATTTGCCTGCTTAGAAGTTGCAGTCATTCTTTTATCATATATCCAGTTCATTGATACGATCACCAGTGAGATAAATAATTGCCAGCACAACTGCTTGAAAATATAACAGATACATCCATAGTCAAGCATTTGATGGTTTTAATGTCAGACATAACTAAGATGGGCAAAATTCCCTAATATGCAAATTTTTAAACATTGTACAGGTTTTGTACATTCTCCTGAGTTATATTCCTGCTGTATGTTGTTTCCTGTGCAAGTCTCACACAGTAAAAGGAATTACCTTTCTCACTGTCACTAAGGGTTTAAATAAACCAATCATAGCTGGCGCCTTAGTTGGAGAAGTTTTTGAAATAATTTTATAAATGACTTCTTATTCTCAAATGGAGCATAGGGTGGATGAATTTGCATCATCCTTCAGTCCACCAAGGAACTGACATTCTGCTGTGACTCACACACTCACTGTTGCCACCCTAGCTGAGACCCATCACTCATCACTTCCTTAGGCTTCATTTTGCTCAACATGTATCTCCCACACAAGCTCTTGGTTTTCTGTTCTGGGCCGATATTTCATAAAGAGAAGAAGTTCTTATTAATCCATGAACACTACTCTATACATGAAATTGAGAGCAATACGGCTATAAAGTGATATTTAAGTTGGATATACTGAACCCCTCCATGTTGCTAGCTTACTTACAGACTTGATGACCCACAGCTGGCTCAAGCCTTGCAGATTGTGCAATTCATTAATTATGACGTCTTTACTTTTCTTTTTTTTTTTTACTGTTCACCAAACACCAAGCAGGGTGCTAAGTTTTTTATCTCACAGTTCATTACATTCCATCCTCCTAACCTAATTCTTACTCAACTTTATAGGTAAGGAAATACAGTCTTAGAAAGTTTCAATAACTTGACCAAGGTCATCTCTCACTGTGGAGTGAACATTTGATGTCAGCTCTATCTAACCCCAAAGCCTTAGTAACTACTCCCCTTCACAAAATCAGAGCTGACCACATGTCAGGAACCTTGTGAATCATGTTCAAAACGTTCAAATAGCTGATATTACAAAAATTACAATCACAAATGCTGAAATATCAGCTTTTTGCAGCTCACACGAACATGTTCTTCGTGTTGGAAATGAAGCTGCTGGTGGTGATTTGTAAGTAGACCTGAAAGCAACAACACATGAAAAAGTCCTTTGCTCACTGTAAACCCAGAGATATTAGTGCCAATTCAATAAATGCAAAAAACAGTTTACTCCTCTGCTGAATTATACATTATAGCCTCTGGACTTATCTCTAAGTTACAAATAATAAAAAATAGCCTTTAAAAACTTTCTCATATGTTCTAATTTTTTTGTTTTTCTATCATAAAGATCATCTCGCTGAAAAGCTTTTTTCTCTTCTGCCTCTATAGGCCTGCCCAATTGTTAATACCTTTAATTTGGATTATGACTTTGAATAAAGTATCTACTGTGTCATGCTACCTTCACTTTGACAAAGAATAAAAGCACAATTATTATTGTGTAACTTTAAAGCAAGTATCTAATTTGGTGCCAGTTGGCAAAATTTGTTTTGCTTAGAAAGAGAAAACAACACTTTTTTGTAGAAATGGATAACAAATTTTTAAGCTATTAGGTTAAAATTTCTTAAAGGACTAAAAAAAATTTCCATTTTAGCATAGTACCCCTCTACCCTTTACTGCTGGGCTTAGAAGGCCAGGTGGGGTAAAGAATATTCATCTTTCCAGTACCCTAGCACTTGAGTCCACTTAACAAGTGGGTAAGAAATTTATTTTTCTTAATAGCATTATATGTCTGGGATTTATTTCATGGTTTTGAGGGGGACTACAAATTGGATGGCCAATAGGGTGAGAACAAAAATCAGAAAAACCAAGATAACTTCCAGTTGAATTATGACCTTAAATGAATTCCGGAGGATGGAATTTCCATAATTCACAATCTTGTTATTGGGTATTGCTGGAAACTTTCTGGTGAGGGCAATATCCTCTGTGGAATCCCTAGCCTATTTCTTATCTCTCCATTTCCCATTTCACTAATTAATTGTGTTTTATGCTAACCACTTCCTAAAAGGAATTAAAGGGGGGTTGTTGCAAATACCAGAGAAACAACAGAATCATTAACTCAAGGAGAAAACAAAACTGTGTTATTTAAAGGAGAAATAATTGTACCACAATGCCAACCTAAGAATAATTGTGACAACTGAACAGAATGTTAATTTTGTATTCCCAGAAATCAAGGCTGGGCATCAAGGCAAGAAGAGATGTCTCACCTTTTAACTCCCCTTTGTGAAGATGTCTCTTTACTTCATAGGTTAGGATTTTGACTCCTACTTTCCAAGATCCCAACACAAGTTAGGATCTGATCAGAGATGAGCCATTATGGTATGTGTGTCTCCACTAAAAAACATGTTTATCCTGTGTAGTAATGATAAGTAAAAGTAAAAAAGTTAATCAAACTCTGGTAGGTAATGTAACGTCCTAGTATTTGATTTCTTTTCAGGAAAATAATTTATTCTCAGATAGATTCTGCCCAGAAAGTTCACTTTAAAACATAGGAGAGCAAGTGAAAATTAAGAAATATTCACAAGTAGATTAATGGCCTAGACTTGACCAAGTCAAGGCCAATCACAGATAGAAGGAGCAGGGACTTTGAACATTTTCCGTTTGTTTGGTGCTGCTGCCAGTTAATGGTAGAGGAGCAGAATGACAAGGTGCCTGGTGCTATGGTGGCCTGTTTGGAGCTGCTTCGCCTTGACCCTGACGGGTCCTGCCCCTCACCTGCACATCTGGCAGGCACTGTCTGGCACTGGGCTCCATGGGGCAGCCCATCAGGCCTGTCTGCAGCTCCACGGAGGGACAAGGCAGCTTTTCTCAACTGTCTACTCCCTGGGCTTTCCAGATTTTACACTGCATCTGCAGTCTCACTCTTTGCTAAGTAGAGGATGTGCAGACAGGATGACATGTCCCAACACTGGTCTGGGTCCCAGAACTGCTCCGATGGCATGTTATTTCCGCACAATGAGAACACACGGGCCTTTGTGAAATGTGCATCTGGAAAACTTCCCGGATCATGCATCTGCCCTCTGATTTACACCTTGCCGAATAAGGCTGACCCACAGGAAAGCGACTGAATCTATGAGCAGTGGGTGGGCTGAGCTCCCTCCCCCAGCCCCTGCCTCCTTCTTAGTCTGAGAAACAATCTTGGGTGTTCCCACCTCCCCAAAACTCCCCACCCTGAAAAAAGAGGGGGGAAAAGCTGCTTCCTGGCTGAACAAAGCTGAAACACCTGTGTGCCAGAAACACACAGATGTAAGCAGGGACAGTGCTGCTGTGGCTCCATCTGCCCGCCATGCTTCTCTTTGGGCTGGTGACCAACTACAGTGGGAAAGCCACATTGAAGGAAAAGATTCTTTGGGTCCTCATTATCCCATTCCCTTACAGTTCTTCTCACACTTCTTCTTTGTGGCGCGCTACCCAAGTGTGAGTATACTAAGCCATAAAAAACCTTCTGCTTTAAAAAAGCCTGGAAGGCAGTTACAACATATGCGGTATCTCCGTTACATCAACACTCATCCTGCCTTTTTGAGCTGAGCTAGAAGGGCAAAGAGAAAAAAATAAAATAAAATGCACAATACTCAGGGCTAACTGAACCCTTTGTCAAGAGAAGTCTGTCCTTTTTTGTTAGGGCTTTGAATTTGTCTGCTCATGCGAGATGTGCGCTGAGCTTCATTCATTCTGAAAATATGTTTGGAGCACCTGTTTACATGGCATTGTGCAAAATACTGAAGATATGACATCTGACAAAATGGCCAGTTAGAACTCCTTGATCGATGAATCAAAAATATCTGCACGATGTATCGCAAAAACAATGTAACGTTTAATATCACCGCCGTTTTTGTTCTATTGTTTTTATCTTCAACCAGTGTCCTTTTTTTTCCTCATGTGGGGCAATTTCTTTAGAGAACATACATTGGGTCTAGGTTGCTCTGTACAGCTTCTAGTGTATGTGGGCAATTAGGAAAGTTCAGTGAGAATCATAGCAGGCTTCTATGACTTCCAACTGTATAGGTGCTAAGAGTTGGGGTGTGTAAGATAGACCTGAAAACCTGGGTTTTATGCAAGTGAACTCTTTATACAATTATGGAAAAAGGTCTCAGGTGTGGGGAATGGATAGTAGTGGGGAAGAGATGGAAGCTGTCAATCAAGGCTTAAAATAATCTGATTTTGGGCAACAGCAGTTTGCTGTTTTTTTTTTGTTTTATTTGCTGCATGGCGCGGTCACATTTCATTATTTTTCCATGTGAGTATCCCGTTATTGCAGCACCATTTGTTGAATTTTTGTGTGTGTTTGCTTTTTGCTTATTTGTTTGGCTTGTTTGTTTGTCTTTTGGGAAGTACATAGACCAGGAATATTGAACCTGTGTCTCCCCCATGGCAGGTGAGAATTTTACCAATGAACTACCCTTGTACCCCTTAGTTGATTGCTTTTAATCTTGAGATAATATTGGATTTACAGAAGAGTTGCAGAGATAGTACATAGAGTTCTCTTACCCTTCACCCAGATTCCCCTAATATTAACATCTTGCGTAATCTGATACATTTATCCCATCTAAGCTAAGAAACTAACACTGATGCTATACTATTAACTAAACTACAGACTTTATTCATATTTCACCAATTTTTCTTTTTCCTTTTTCTGTAATCTGGAACACCACATTGCATTTAGGATTTTAGTTTTAAATGAGGTATTTATCTAGTCTCTGTAGATGTCCTATTATGAAATTACCAACTTGGGGGGAGAAATTCTGCTTCTTTGGATCTATAAAATGCAGAGGAAAAGACAGGAAACAAAGGGAAGTAGAAAATCTTCTTTAATTAAAAAAAATCTGCTTGTGAGAAAATGGAATGATTTAAGAAAGTGGATTTCCTGACCCTGCCCATCTTCTCAGTGTTGGGAAAATAAAAGATCAAGTACTGTCTTTGGATAACCTTGTTAACCTCCAGGGTCTTAATAGCCATGCAGTCTGACAAAGACCTGGATTATTTTATCAATTTCATTGATGGAGAAAATGAAGCTCTGGCTCACAGACTGATTTGTTTAGTATCACTAAAGCCTGTGTTACACATAATCAGACCAAAACTAAGGCTTGGTGGCAGATAGAGTTCTGTCTTGAAGTCTCAACAGCTAAACTTTATGATAAAAAATGACACTGACTTTCAGGGGTACTAAGAAAAAACTTCTACAAGGAAAAGTTCGGAGAAGAAACTGTAAACAAAGTCCCTCAGACCATTTTTTTTGCATGTGTAGAGCTGGGAGTCCATTCCTGTAGCGATGAACTGAGGCTGGCACAGAGTTCAACTCTAATAAATTTCAATTGGTTTAAGCATATGGGACTTGCATATGTCTGCTATTTGAAAGCCAGTGACTTGGATCAGGCTGGGTGTCATATAGACCTTGAGGTTTTAAAATCACCTCAAGGCATGTTCTTATGGAGCAAAATAAAATGGCCACCTGGCATGGGGCATTGCTGGAGAGGCTCCCTTCTGAGAAAAGATTTTCCAGAAGAGAGACAAATAATTGACCTGCAGATGCGTTCCAAGAAAATGTAACAACAGAGCACACCCTACAGAATGGCAGATAACACCTGGTGATAAACTGGTTCTGGTGCAGCAGAGAGAGTTTATGAGGATGGACAAGCAATCCATACTAATCAATGTACATCTGCTCCCCACTTTGTAAGACACCCTCCCGCTCCCCCCACCCCCATGTAAAATGGAAACTTAAACGTCAGTGGATCAGAGCATTTCCTCACTGATTTCTTTCTTTCTGCCTTTCTTCTATATAAGCTTCCCTTTTCCACTCCCTTGGCGGAGCTTTTTTCCATGTGCGGTTTAGATGCTACCTGATTCACCAATTGCGAACTGCTCGAATGGAGTCCCATAAATAGCAGCTCATCTCATATCTTTGAACATTCTGAAAGGACTAGCTGCATTGCAGACCCAGGGGCTTGCTCTACAGACGGTCCAATTTTGCACATTTGTGAGTCCACAGGAAGAAAGTACTGGAACTTCCACAGCCGGCGTTATAGTGACTATAAAGACCATCTGTCTTAGTCACAATCAAAAACTGTTCTCCTTTTCTCCCTCCTTCCCCTCCATCCATCCTTTCCCCTCACAGTAAAAGAATCAACTTGAAGCAAAATGTGTTCCAATAACGGTTCTGCCGGGGAGGGTTTGCCTGGCTCCTGGCTGCACAGCGTGGAGCGCTGCAGCCTTCCTCTGCAGCTTTCTCTTCTCTCTCTCTCTTGCTCTCTTTCAACATTAGGCATTCTTTTACAGTTTCAAATTACCATTAAGGAACAATAACAAAGTGATTCATGACTGTGATAAACAAAAAATAGGGATACCTCCACAATATAACTCTATAAAATGCACAAACTGGCTCGCTTTAAATGACTCTTTAGTAACAGAGGGGAGGGGAAAAAAAAAACTCATATGAGGTAAATCCTTCACTGGGTAACTCACCAGGGAGACTGGTAAAAATAAATTGCACAGCTCTAATTTTCCTAGCAGCTTCCATGCTATTCTTTGAAACTGAGTACGAACCCCTTGGCCTAATCCCAAGAGCCGATCTATAGTAAATAGTGCACACTTAATGCCTAAGTTCCTTTTTAGCACCATTCAGACAGTGACTTCAGCCGCAGAGCTTAGTCATAGCAGACATTTTTGTGGTGAAAGCATTAAACCCACATGCAGCTCTCTTTCTGTGGCCACTGGGGGTCATGCTCCCTTCCCATTAGCTGAATAAATCATAAAGTCTGCTCAGACCACCCAAGGAGCTGGACCAGCAAGCCACAGGCGATGCCTACAGCCGGTTATTTCTTTTCAGAATCTAGAGGGAGGAGGAGAAAAAAAAAATGCAGGAAAAGAAAAACAAGGGGAGGCGGTGGGGAGGGAGGGTTGGGGGAGAAAAGAAAAAAGCACTGCAAAACAGACTGGCTGTAGGAAATCATTTGATTTTTTAAAACAAGATGCTTTGAGAGAAACCCGGAGATGTGTTTGTTTGTTTATTTATTTGAAACCAGGGAGCCTGATTTAAGAAGAAACATCATAGAATAAGAAAGCCACGTACGTGCCTTTTGTCATAGACTGGAGTTTACTAACAAGAACTTTTTTTTTTTCCTCCGTGGATTTTAAATTAAGAAAAGCCACCCTGTGTGGCCGGGTCCCTCAGGTGGTTACAATAAGACACAATGCAGATACAACCGGAGGTCTGCGTGCACCTAGGTTAGGTGGCCAAACGGGATTTAACAAGGAAGCAAACGTGTTGTCTAATGTTCCCTGTGTCAAATGATTCACTCTGCTGGGGGGAGGCACGGTCAGGGAGGAAGGTCTGGGAAGTCATGTTCCCATCAATCAGTAATAAGATAAGAAACAGGAATTTTAAACACAACTATTAGCAGGCAACTGCTATCGTATGCACAAACCCCAGGCTCATTATGTCAGACAGCCTCTTCCTGCAGTCGGGGGTTGGGGGCGGGGTATGAGGGGAGGATGGTGGGGAGGAGGGATTTGGTTCTTTTCTCGCATTTTTTAAAAGTACACTGAAGTTTAAACCACTCTATAGAGGTATAATAGGAAGTGGATTTGTGACGTTTTTTGTCTTTGTCCAAAATGATGATCCTTCTCCCAAGTCAAGTCCGGCCAAAAGGCAAGTATATTCAAAGTGGAGTCCAGCGAGTTCCCAAAGCTTCTTGGACAGGTAGCCTTTAGGATCCTGAAGGAATTCGAGGCTAAATGAGGGGCAGTCACTTGTCCAGGAACAGCCTCCCTGCAGTGTGACCGGCATTAGTTTGCAATCCTGAGGACTTGCTTGTAAGCTTTCAGTTATTTAGGAGACTGAAGTTCTCAAAGTAATAAACTGTCTTTAACCTTCGCTGTGAGCAACCGCACAAAACTCTGCCTAAAATCCTCAACGCTTTCATCCACAATAGTCCGCTCACCGCTCAAGAAATTCCACTTGGTGATTTGCGAGGGGGACCGGTGACCACCAGGGAGGGCAGGTTCGCTTGTGTCCGTCCCATTTGTGACTTATGAAGTTGTCTTTCAATCAAAGCCATTTTAACTGGAGCAAATATAACTGTCAACTGCCTCGGGACCAAGGCAAGTGACTCCACCCATCGATAACCTATAGCCCATTAGTAAACTGGTGATTTAATATTTTCATTTGATAGATTAAATATAGCTCTACATAATAAAAAGCACCTTCCATGGTGAACCAACAGCTCTGCGAAGACAACCCTTCACTCATGAGCTTTCACTCATCCTTGGGGAATGCCTTTCATTTCTCTTTTTTTGTGTGCACATATTTTCCACCTCAGTGAGAGCATATAACATTCTTAAGCAGACGCTCTGAAGCATCTTCCCTGAGTCAGAGTGCTTGGGAGAATTAGGCCAACTGTTGCCTCGTGCTTAGCTGCTTATCTGTGACCCACCCAACTCATCCTGGCAACAGTGCCCATCCCTCTAATCAGAATTGACATGGCACAGACAAAGTGGTCTGTGTCTCCATCTGTGCAGTTCTCTGCATTGCAAAAGAGAAACAATTCCAAAGAAAATAGTCCTGAAGGAATAGAACCCTACTGAAAACCGATGAAATTGTAGAAGTACATTTGGAAACAACTCCTTTCGTTATTAATTGGTATCAATCACTTGTGAGGTTAGTTCTTGGGCTGTGTAGTTGGTAATCCTCTCTCATTTGGTCACCCTCTGCCAGAACTGATTTTCTTTTGTGCTGCTAAAATGTTGCATGTCCATATTAAGTTACATGGGTATAAACTATGACATTTGGATGCATGCAGAATTGGAGTAGACAATGAGTTTTCATTCCCATAAGTTGTGGGGTAAAAAATGGAGAAGCTGAAACTCTGAGTCATGGACAATAAGGGAGTGGTATTGAAACTGAGTAATTGGCTTCATAAACAAGACAGCTTTACAAACAAGCAACCCAACTCTAGTCCAATACCGACCATGTTTCCCGAGCTGTGATCTGCCCTGTCTCTGCTCTTCTCCTAGAGTCTCCTCTCTTCAGTGCTTTCTGCCCAGCCTCTCTCCTTCCATTTTTTCCTTTGCCTTCTTCCCAAGGTTTAACTGTCCTCTCTCTGTATGGTTGAATTCTATCACAAGACAAGCAGCTACTATAACAGTAGTCAGAGACTATAGGAAAAATTCAAATTTACTTTAAAAATCACCATACATCTCTTCCCCAGGTCTAAAGTCTAAAATTAATTAAATTCGTTAAGAGAAACTACCACTACCACCATCACCACCACCAGGCATCTATCAAGGTGAACCATAAGGAATTCCCTACATTCCACTCTTTTGGGTCTACATATGATTTAATTTTTTTTGTATGCTGTATGGTAGGGTCATATTTCATTATTTTTCCATGTGCATATCCCGTTATTGCAGCACCATTTGTTGAATTTTTGGTTTACTTGATTGGCTTTTGTTTGTTTCTCCTTGTTTGTTTGTTTGGGGAGAAGCATATGGACGAGGAATCAAACCCCGTTCTCCCGCATGGCAGGCGAGAATTCTACCATTGGACTATCCTTTGCACCCCAATTTAATTTTATATTAACAGTCTACTAGATGCTTGGTACTTTCAGAGGCATAGTAGCGAAGGAAAAAAGAAGCAGTAAAGCTTTGAATCCCTGTTCCAACACTTATCAGCTGTGTCATCTTTGGCAAGTTTCTTAATCTTTCACTGGCTCCATTGTTTCAGCCATCGTTTGGGAATAGAAATGGTACCTCAATAAATATTGGCTTTGTTTTATTATTATTTACTAGAAGCACAAAGATAATTAATTCCTGGTTCCTGCCTTTATGAGGCTCAAAGTCTTATTAAGGAACTAGCACACAAATTGGATATGGTGAGTCCAAGGCTGTTGTTAGCTTACATGGTGCTTTGGATGAATTAGTAATACATAGCCCCTCTGAATGGATGAGTGTACCCCAACAGCAGGGATCCTTTATGCTGTGCTTACCTACCACAATGATATGCAGCAGTCTCAATAAGGGCTGAGATGGGGCGGGGGTGGGGTGGGGACAAGGGGTTCTATGCTAGCACCAGAGATAGGCATGTAACCCAACCAGAGGGCTCCCTTTTTGTGAAACAGACACATTTGCTATTCTCCTGATTTAGAACATAAGCAAATAAATGGCGTTTCAAGCTCATTGACTTTCAAAATCTTTGATTGAAGTGTGTTTCTTTAATATATTAAGCAGCTTGCCTGTGAGTTATAAACAATGGAATGTACCTTTCTTCCCTCTATCTTTCTCAGTACTATAGAGACCTGTTGGTTCTTAGTATCCCCACACTTTCCAACTGACTTTCTGATTCTCACTGGCCCTCATTTTGGCCCAGGACATGCAATATTTGAATACAGGAATGAGGGGAAGCAAGCAACCAGGTGCTATATATAGATAGCATCCCAAATCCCTCCTCATCTCACTTTCCACTTTTCTCCCTGGAAGTTCCCCTATTTAGCCCTTTCCCTTCTGACAAAGCACCAGGAGACCCACTGAGTTTAGGCACATCTCAGAAGTACTCTAAGACTATCATTACTACCTAAATATATCTTCTCTGCTCGATCCAGAGACTCCTTATCTTCTTTCTGTTTCTTGTTTTACTAGTACATGTAAAACCTCAAAAACCTCAAGAGAGATAGAATGTGGAAGAAACCGTCACCTTGTGTTCAGTTTTAGAATGGACTGAGGAGGAGGAGAAGCCCTATTCTAAAAGTAGGTGACTTTGGAAGGGAACAGGAAGAAGATAAAACACATAGTCCCTCCGCTCAAAGAACATGGAGTCTATTAGGCAAGACAGACATATAAACAGATAATTCTGTGACAGTATGATATGGAATATAGAAGAATTATATACCGTATAGAATTAAAAGAGGGCGGTAGGTTGTCTGGAGATTCAGAAGAGCAAAGAGATAAATGAGGGAGTAGGGTGTGAGAAAATGGTCAAAAGTACAAATGGAGAAATAGCTCTTAAAAAGGGAAAATGATCCACAACCCCTGAAAGTATGGAGGTGGAGCATATGGGTTTATTTTTAGGTGGGGGTGGGAATGGCATTGAGTAAGTAGGTCTTGCTCAGGGGCCTTGATTGTATTGGAAACAAAGCCATCTGTGGAGATGAGGAAGGGAACAGAAGATGACAACAGATAAAGTGATTTAAGACACCTACCAAGAGGAATAACAGAGATGACAACAGAAGAGAGAAGAGATATTAAGCGAAAATTCCAAATGAGTTGTGAAGGCAAGAAATCACAATGATGTCAGTCATCTTCATTGTACAGTTTTTCTCTAGCTGTGAACTACCAAAGTAGAGCTAGGGGAGGGGAAAATGGAAGTTTTAAAATTTTAGCCAGGCTTGAGGTTCAAAGATGTCATAGTTACTGGTAAGAGGGTGGTTTATGTAATTTACGGGCAGGCCCAGGTTGGACAAGAGCTCCTTATTGTTCTCAGGATAATGGTCAACAATTCCATAGCCCACAGGATTTGGCCTGTGCTCCAGCTTCATATTCACCATTCTTTGGTACAGTTTCTATGCCCCAGACTTATTTTCAGTTCTTTTGCACTCCTTGAGAGTGTGAACATCTCACACCTCAGAGCTTTTGAAAATTCTGTTATCTCCATTAGAATACAACTCCTCGTTCTTCCATTTCCATATAAGTGAGGACAATGTCTCAGAGACAAACTTCTCAGAGAAACATTCCTGGCTTGATGCGCTCCCCTCACCTATTCTCCGCATTCTCCAACACTCACCATGCTTGTAGTTACTCACCCACTATCTTTCTTTTCTCTGTAGTTCAAGTTCATTGAGTATGTTTGTCATGCTTACTGCCACATCCTGTGCTTTTCATGGCACCCTGTGCATAAGAGATGCTCAATGATAACCCTAAAAGGCATTCTTAGGGATAGAAGGCAGGAAATCAGAGTGTGACCAGGGGCAGATAGGAATATGATGGAGATTTAGGTTTCAGGGTTGGAGAAGTTCTTCATGATGACATGGCCCAAGGTATGCCAAGAGGAGGGGATCACTCAAGGAGAGTGGTGGTCTTTGGAACTGTGATTGTCGAGGGACTGGAAAGCTGGTGTGTTAGAGGAGTTGTTTAAGTGACTATTGAGAGTGCTCAGGATATTGGTACAACTGAGGTTGAGAAGCAGCATAAAAATATTCGAGTCCAAAATCTTTAGTTAATGAGGAAAAAGGATTGAAAAGTCAGCTGATAACATGCCCATGGAGAAGTGAGTAGTAAAGCTATTCAGCTTGAAATTCCAAGGAGAATGGAGGTGAATGACCATTACTGGGATGGAGGCCTCCAGATTTCCAGCCTCTTAGAGCAGAGTCAGACTGACTGGGGGCCCAGCATGGAATCACAGTGATGCACTAAGTATTTACTGGAAATCCTGTGCAAATAATTTAGAAAGGTTTCAACAACAAGCTTTAAAACTACGTAGTGTTTTCTGATTAGTAATTAATCATATAATTAAAATAGTGAGAACACTATACTTTCAATTCTTATTTTTTCCTCCTTAATACTTAATACTTTTCTTAATAATATTTAAATTTAAATCATATAAATACTTAACATTTATATAAAATAAAATATATATTTTGCTTACGAGCATCTGTTTCTCCAGTAGTAGAAAGTTATATGAAAGAGGAATTTTGATCTATTTTGCTCATTGTTATATTCCTAGGGCCTAAAGAGGACTTGGCACATAGTGGACACTTAAAAAAATTATTAAATCAATGAATTCCACTTCATTAAAAGTTTTTTTATTCTCTAGTTAGTTGTCAAACTAGTTCAACGAGACTTGGTGAATTAGCTGTACCTGAGTGCTTAATATTTTCTAAAGCTATTTTAGAAATATTGCTGTGTATATGAAAGAGCTGAGATTTTTTTTGCTTTGTTTTATGTTTTTCCTTAAAAATATATAAGGCAAGCCTTACTGAGAGATGATTATTATAAACCCTATGGTATCTGCCTAATACCAGACTCATCCCTGTAGTACATCTTAATTATAAGGTTGTAAATGTAAGGAACAGCGCTTTTATCTTTCTCATCAACAAGCAGATTTAGGATGTCTCTATGAACTTGAAAGTTAACTGTCCATAAATCACCTCCTAAGATGCTGAATTCTTCAGTGGTACTCCCAATAATTCCCTCAGCCTTAAAACCTGATTTAAAAAAAAAAAAAAAACACTACAGGTTCCTATAGGTATATTAAATACGAAGTTCTATGTTTTCCTGTGGGATGTCTTCTAAAGATTGGTTAAAATATCTTTTGATTTAGGGGGAAATTCTTCATTTATTTAAGTACTAAGTAATATACCTGGTCAACACCAATTATCCTCATTAGCAATAGTCTAAAGCCTATGTGCTTTTAAGCAACAATTAAAACATTGGAAATGAAGTTCTACTTTTATGGAACTGGCTTGAAGCATGGCCCATCTTTCTCTGCTTCCCACATGGAGCAGCAGCTGAGGCAGCTCTCAGGCTGCAAAGCAGGTAAACAGGCTCTTGACACTGTTCTGGGATGGTCTTCTCTGACAGAACAACTATAACCAGGAGAGAGAGACAGGGAAATGCATTTGGAAAGGAAACTACTATACCAGAGGCTGACTGTTCTGTTGGGCTGATTTGTAGGAAGATCTGGGACTGTTGTGAAAAAAAACGGGGCATTGTGGATCTCAAATGGGGTGCCTGGTGTTGCCAGATTAAGAAAATAAAAATGCAGGATGCCCAGCAAAAGCTGAATTTCAGATAAACAGAGAAGTATTTGTTATATACGTATATATGAAATTCGACTTCAACCGGGCATCCTGTATGTTAATCTAGCAGTTTCTGAGTGCTTCCTAGTCTTCTTGGTTTAGCTTGGAGCTTTGGGGCTCCCCTGAGATGTAAACAATGAGCCACGTGGATGCCTTGAGTGAACCTCTTTCCCTTTGCTGTAAGGGGTGAAGGGGAATGGATCTCTGAAGAGTGGGTGGGCAAATGATATAGTAATTCTCCTTGCTATGCCTTTGCTTTTGATTCAGTCAATTAAATGAAGGCAAAAATGAGGGTTTGACAGTACAAACAGAAGAGGCTTTTACAGATGAAATAGGTAACGATACAAAGCACCATTAAGGATACAGTAAGCTTTTTCTGAGTGAACCAGCTGCCCCTATCACTCTGCCCAGTTATTTTTCATGCGTATGTATTAAGGGAAGTGGGGCAAGATTGGAGAGACTCAGCTTGTAAGCATATCTCCGACAGTTTACTTTTAATAAAATTGTTTGTACCATGGAAATGAATATAAAAAGAAATCATCGGTGGCAGTTCTAATGCCATTAAATGCCACCAGATAACTATACCATATAAGAAGCTTTGCTTTGTTTGAAAGCTCACCAACACTGAGTTGCATTTGTAAACCTGGGGGAGGAAACCAAAAATAGTAAGAAATTGAATAATCAGTGAACAATTGAGGCACAATGTTTTGTACAGCAGTTTCTGTAAAAGTACTAGCTCTTAAAATGTTTTCTTTTCAGATTCATAGCAAACTTTGAGTATAACAAAACTAGATATATTGCTGATTATATTTTTTACATCAAATTATTTCCATCAGTCATATTGAGCATACTGAAGTCCTGCCCTCAGCCTTGCTGCTAACTAGTTGTATGTCTTAAGACAAGGCATTTTGTTAGCTGTGGGTTTCACATCCCTTGTCTTCAAAATGATAATAATAGCATCCACCCTGACATTATCATGGAGTTACCGTGAGGCCCATTGTGATAACAGAGACAAAAGCTTTGAAAGGCACCATGTTTGGTGTCCAGTACTTACTCTGTGCATAGCTCTGTCCGGGGTGTTCTGCAAGGAATAAAAGAAGTGTAAGACATGGACCCTGTCCACATGAAGATTCCTATTCATTTGGAAAAAAAGAAAAGACATGTGTACTCCTCAATGAAAATTCCAGATAGTTGATGATTTTGTGCCCAACACAGGATGATCACAGTAGGTTTTTCTAATGGATTGGAGCAGAACGTGATCAACAAGGAGAAATTATTTTATAGAGTTAGTCTTCAGGATGGTTAGCGAGAGGTTTGAACAAATAAGAAGAGGGAAAGGTGTTCTAATCAGAAGTACAATGTTAGAAATTTCTTGAACATGAGTATGGATGGCCTATTGAGGACAGTAAAGAGACGAGCCTAGCTGGATCAAGAAATGCGTTCAGGGATAACACAAAATAAGTATTTTTTTGTGGGTAGGTTGGTTCATGATTGTGGCAGGTTTGGGACACCAGGCTGGGGAGTGACATATCTATTCATTAACAAACCCAAACTTAAGTACATACACACATATACACACATGCATATATAAATTCATACATTTATTCTATTGTGAGGATAGAATAACTGAAATCTATTCAGAACAAAAGAAGTAAAGATTGTTACTTCAATAGAGCCCCACCTGAATCTAACCTGTGTTTTGGAACTATAGTCAGTTTGCAAAATCTCTCACAACAAATGGTTGCTTAGTTTTGCAATAGTTGCTGTATTCCTAATTATTGGTTTGCCCGCTGCTCCAGTTTGAAACTCTTGTTGCAGAAGAGTTAATTTCTTCCTCTTACAAAGCTGTCCCCATATGGTTTACTGTTCAGGCAACGGCCCTGTGGTTTCCTCTGTCATCTCTTCTCCACATGTGCTTCTCCCAGGGAGCAATCTCTACTTCAGCACTGTTAGATTGGCTGCATTACAGACTTTTGTTAATTCACTCCTGCTAGTTAATGTTAACTAATGGCCTAAGTGATTTTGATGAATTTCTAAAGAGCCTGAATCAATTCCTATAACAGGTCCAAGTCTTAGAGCAGCAGAAAGGACTGGCACAAATACCGCCTTGAATAAAGCTTTGGTTTTGAGAGTGATGCTTGATGGAATGGTGTCTTGTTCTGTCTTCCAGTCTCCTGAAGGACATCCTAGTCTTATGGATTTAATTTTATGCATCTTGGCCAATCAGCACACTGTTAGATACAGCGCTGCCAAGGAGAGAAAATTCAGTGATGATTTTAAGCCCTGTTGCCAATGAAAATCTTAGATTTACTAAGTCTAACTTCCTTTGTTGAGCCTTGGACTATGATTATGGAATATGGGTTTAATAAAAATTGACCTATTACACAATTCATTTTTAGTCCATTGGAGATGAGCAATGGATTGGCCATGATGATGTCAATTATGACCCAGTTAAAAAAACTTTCATTAAAGAGCTTGGAGATCTTCATGAACACTATCTGGAAAGTCAAGTTTTTGAGATGTTGGCAAGGCCCATGAGAACAAAGCACTGAAAACAGCATTGGCATTTACTGCATTTCTGCATCAATCAAGATTATAGCTGTATTGCATTGTGGTCAAGTCCACCTTGTAATTTTGGAAGTTGTGCAACAAGTTTCGACCAAGATGTCACCAGTAGGAATAAAGAAAACAGCATCAGAATTGCTGCTATTACCTTTCTTGAAATTATGTGAAATTTTCTCATTCTCTTATATTATGGAAAAGCTTCTGCAGACATCTTAGTAAAATGACTTACTAATGTAAAGCCTTTAGGGCTGGGCACATTGTACATGTATGGAAATGTTTGCTACTGTACTTAGAATTGCTATTATCATTTATCACAAGATATTTCCACACATATGTAAATCTTTGGGTTGAGGAACTTAATCACTGTTACAGATCTGCCACAGAAGACTAGTTCTTTAAAATAGGTTGCAAATCCCATACATGGCTATCTTTTTTAATGCTCTGAAAGGTATTCTCTGTCAAATTAGCATATATATTTAGGAATTCTTATAAATGTTTATAGAAAGAATATTTTTTTCTCAATACAAAATGAGAGTATATCTTCCTTATTGGGTATGATCATAATTGCCATTTAATGCTAAACACAGACAGGAGATTTGACTGACATCTTAACCTCTCTGCTCTTTGTATTCTACCGCATGTGCTTCTAAATTTACAATCAACTTGCAGGTATTTAGGATTTTTTTTTTGCCTTGATAGTGAGAAATTTTAGAGTTCTGAGATTTGTGTTTTCCTGTTATAAACAATTTTTCCCTTGCACTTAGCATAACTTGATGAAATCATTTCAAGTTCCTGTAGTACAAACTGCTATATCAGGTATTAGATACCTAATACCCATTCTACCTCTATTAGAGCAGTATAATCAGATATAATTTTCATTTTCAGCCTCCCTCAAAGGTAGGGGAAGCCATGAACTGTATGAGATTATTGATGAGTGGGGTCTCAGAAAAGTTCTTTAAATAGCTCTTGGAACTCTTTTGCTTTTTCTATCTCCCTCTTCTTGCTTAGAATGTGGATGTGATTGTTGGTGCTCCAGAGATCCTCTTACCCACATGAGTTGATCTTGAGAATAGGCACTAAGAAAGATGGAACAGAAATGTAGGAGGCTGGAGCACTGATGACATTGTGGAGCCTCTGAAACCACCCCTGGACTTGACCATGAAGAGAAAAAGAACCCCTGAGTGTTTTAAGCATCCTTCCTTTACATCTCCATTACTAAGAAAATGGTCCTTTATAACTGATACTGTGCCTACAAGCCTTTTGCTTTCTGGGATGTTTCAGAAGGATGTCTTCTCTTGAAGGCTTTTGGTCCTACCTGAAGCTATAAACTCCTTCAAAAGCAAGAACCAGGCTGATGTTATTGTTTGGTACTTTGTAGAGCATCGGGCACAACCACTAGCTTCCTAGTAATTATTTTTGTGAATGTTAAAACCACTTGGACGGAGTGAAATTAGCCAGCAATTAAAGGATAAATACCATATAGTTTTACTAACATGAACTAACATTAATGAGCAAACTCTGAGAGTTAAAGTTAAGAATATAGGTTATCAGGAGCTAGGACATGGGTAGAGATTAGACAATCAACAATCAAGGAGTACAGAATGTTCAGTAAGGCTTAAAGGTCCCTAGATTGTAAGCACCTAAAGCAGTCGCATCTATTTGGAGTTTTAATTGTTATTTCTAAATTCTGAAATGCTGAGCTCTTTGTGGATAGCCTGGTCATTCCCTGGAACTTCGGGTATTTGTGTGACACCTGAGAATTAGAGCTAGAGTTCTGCAGCTATGAAAATCAGCATTACTCCAAACAGCAACTGTTAAAAACACTGAAAAAGTGATTAGACTTCAATTAGAGGTATGAATGAAGCTGATCCAGGTAGGACTAAAGATCAAGCAGACTAAAGGGTAAAGGTTGATATTGACTGTATTTCAAAACTTCAACACCTGTATGAGACCAAAGGAAGAGATGTTAATTTGGAGCCAAATTTACATTTTCTGTAGCACCCTATCTGATTTAACTTGTATGGTTGGTTGATTTAAGCAACATATTTACATGAAAACTAGAATAAGGAATGAAATCTTGTTATTCTATACAGGTTAATGTAATACGCTGAAACATCCCAGTGTATCTTGGGCAGAAAATAAAGTATTTGCAAAGTCCCCTTGAGGGACTGGGGGGAAATGTGGAAATATTAAACTTCCCCATCTTGGGAATTCCTGATATTTGTGTAAGTATTAGGCACTATGAATTTAACAAGTCAAGCCGTTGATCGTGGGGTCTGCCTTTATGAAACTTATTCCTGTAAAGGAAAAACTAAGCCTACTTTTAATTATGCCTAAGAGTCATCCCCAGAGAATGGCTTTTGTTGTTCAGATGTGGTCTCTTTCAGCCAACTCTGCAAATAAATTCAGTACCCTCCTGTTCTAGTTTGCTAGCTGCTGGAATGCAACACACCAGAGATGGATTAGCTTTTAATAAAAGGGGATTTATTTTGTTAGTTCTTCAGAGGAAAGGCAGCTAACTTTCCACTGAGGTTCTTTCTTACGTGGGAAGGCACAGGATGGTCTCTGCTGGCCTTCTCTCCAGGCCCCTGGGTTCCAACAACTTTCCCCAGGGTGACTTCTTTCTGCATCTCCAAAGGCCTGGGCTGAGCTGCGAGGGAGGGCTGAGATGAGGAATGCCGAGCTGCTTAGGCTGTGCTACATTGAGCTCTCTCATTTAAGCACCAGCCAATTAAGTCAAACGTCCTTCATTGCAGCAGGCACACCTCCTAACCGACTACAGATGTAAATCAGCAACAGATGAGGTTCACCTACCATTGGCTCATGTCCACAGCAACAGAACTAGAACCTGGCCAAGTTGACAACTGAATCTAACTACCACACCTCCTTTCTATGCAGAATATGATTTCAAGGGGTTTAAGTCTCCCTGACAATGTGGGACATAACTCCCAGGGATGAGCCAGACACTGGCATCAAGAGATTCACAATATCTTCTTGATCAAAAGGGGGAAAAGAAATGGAACAAAACAAGTTTCAGTGGCTAAGAAATTTCCAGTCAAGAGGTCACTGATGTTTATTCTTATGCATCATATATATACATATATATATATTCCTTTTAGTTCCTAGATATTAGAATATCTAGAAGGAAATACCTGAAACTGTTGAACTGCAATCCAATAGATGATTCTTGGTGATTATAGTATAACTATATAGCTTTTATCAGGTAACCATGTGATTTTGAAAACCTTGTGACTGACACTCCCTTTGTCCAGTGCATGACAGATAAATGATAAAATAAAGACAAAAATAAATAAATAAATAATAGGTGGGGGTGGTAAGGGGTATGGGATGGGTTGTTTTTTTTTTTTTTTTGGTGTCCTTTTTAATTTTTATTTATTTTAATTATTTTATTTTTGGAATAATGAAAATGTTCTAAAATTGATTGTGGTGATGAATGCATAACTATATGATGATACTGTGAGCCATTGATTGTATATTTTGGATTGATTGTATGATGTATGAATATATCTCAATAATAGTGCATTAAAAAACACTTGAATCCTAAAGACTGGAGCTTCTTAGTGTGTGTGTGTGTGTGTGTGTGTGTGTGTGTGTGATGTGTATTGTTCCCACATCTCTCACATTTGGCTTAATTCTCAATCCTGTGTTTCTTTCAAACACTTCTTTGTAACCGGAAGAATAGTTTTTGAAATGGATAAAAATGAAAAACTAATTAGGGAAGAGAATATCAGGTTGCCAAACGTAGTTTAAGGATTCATTTATTTTCAGTGGTTAAACTCATCAATTCCCTTTGAACCTAAAGCTATGTCTAAGCGTGAAAAGGATTAATGACTTCCCACATGCTTGGAACATAAACTTTATTCAATTTGTATACTAGCAAAGGTAGTTAGAATGATAAATAGATAAAGATTTTTGCTGATGGGGTCACTATGCTCGACTGGTCAGTTTAATCTATTTCTTTACATATGATTTAAGGATGGTTTTCCCACTAAAACATGACCACTCCTCACCTACTGGAAAAATTGTAAATACTAGTAGGGCAATTTTAGGCATGAATTCTTTTGTGTTGCAGATATTAACTGCTATAGAACTTATGTGAAGTTTACCAACAAACAAGTTTGCCTTAATCAATTTTTGTTTTCTTAATTTTGAATAGCCCCAGAAATTAATATCCTTTTCTTCTAGAACACCTTTTCCACACTAGGTTTCTCAAAGAAGGAAAGAAAACAAGGATTGAGGTAGATAAAAACTAAAATGGCAGTTTTTTATTGATAAGGTCTATGTTGAGAAATAGTTTTTTAATACTGAATTCCAGAATTCGATGGGTCAACCTACCTAGACACATGCACAGTTCCACAGCCAGAGGCCTCCCTCCACAGAGCCCGGCCCCAGGTGACTGGAGTGTGGGGAAGCAGGCCAGAGGCTGTGCTTTCTGCAAGCAGCTGGCCCCCAAGTAAAGGGGGCATGGTGGAAGCCAGGTCAGTGAGGCAGGCTCATTCCTTTTCCCAAACTCGCCATTCTGATCAGTCACTCATCCTTTGTTGGGGGCTGAGATCAGAAATGTAGGGAAAATCGCTCCTGATGGTAATCAAAGGAGTAGGGTTTAAACAACCCCTCAACCCAATCTCCCACACAATGTACTTCCCTTATTTCTTAACTAATATTTTCACAGGGCAAGTGAAAATTCTTTCCCTTTAAAGTCTCTAATGACTTCAGGTCTCATATTAACTGTTAATATTAATTGCATATTAATAACAATGCCCATTCAACAATCTTCAAAAAAATATTAACAAATGTTCACTGAAGATTAGCACAAAGATCTCCTGTAAAGGTGTGCCATTTCCAAAGAAACAAGAAGTGGATTCATCATAAGGCTTGTTGGAGTCAACAGTGAGGAAACTCAAGTGCTCTGAAGCATTAACGATAAATGGAGAGTGACATTGATGTATTGGTGTGTCCATTGCTAGAGGAAAACATAGGCCAAAGCCATCTTGCTAAATCAGAGGGTTTCTCCTGACAGCACTGCCCTAGAAAGAGCACTCGTGTTAGGAGAGTGGGATTGGAGTTAGAGACTAAGCTGACCTTATTGGTTGAGATATTTTAATATTGGATTAAAGCTTAAGTGCTCTCCAGATCTCCAAATTCAGTGCGGAAGTGCCCATTTTGTTTTTCAAATTATTAGACTGATAAGAATAGCTGCACTTCTATTTAACATACTGTTATAGATACATTAACTTTGCTGTTCTGCTAAGATTAATTTCAAAAAACCAACTAATGCATTTCTGTTGCTTTTTTTGTTTGTTTAGGAAAAAATCAAACTCTACTTTCTCATCTAAATAAGTTAGCTTTTTGGATTAAACTCTACCTAACTCCACGCTTTCAACACTTTTGCTAACTCAGTCACAGAAATTTTGTGGTAATATATAGTTTTTGATCTTATCTGAATTGCTGCTCCTCAACTACAGCTCCCCATTGAAAGTCACTTTCTTAAGAATGATGTACATTTGGGGCATCTGAGTATATTTGTAGAACTAGTAGTTGTGGTAACAAGACTAAGTTTACATGTCTATCCACATCAGCACCATGTACTCAAGATGGATTTCAGCTGCCAAAAAGGTCACTCCAAACTGCTTGCACAAACCTGTCTTTATGCCCCTGTTTATTATGCTCCCATGTAGTAGATGTCTTGGGCACTGAAACAGCACAGCTATATATCAACATCTCTCTGGTGGTTCCGAATGTTCTAAACAAGAGCAAGCGTGCGCTGAACCTCCCATGTAAACTTTATACAACAGATTCAGCAGAACTGTAATTATTTACAAAATGATGGCATGAGAAATCTCTGGATTTATATCTTACGTTAAAGTAACTTAGACGGTGTCCGCATAATTCTTGAATTCGTGGTAGGTTTGCAGTTGATTTTGCTTTATTTTGGTTGTACTGGATATAGCTTGGAGGCTATTTTCATTGAAATAAAAAAAAAAAAAACCCACACACCTAAGATTGAACAGGATTCTGAAATGTTTGTGATGATTAAGTCTGTGGCCTACATGTTACCATGGCAACTTGAACTCCTTCTTGCATTGGCACAAAGTATTGTGTGTTGGGTATAAAATGTGAAATCTATTTTCTTTTCGCTTTCATGAAGAAGACAACGATGAAGACAAATAAAGCACTTAAGAGAAACATCCTAGATGCTGGGACAACTAAATCAGGTGGAACTAGAATTCCACATCCCTTTTTTTTTTTCATTCTGTTCTGTGTTCAAAGTAGTGAAGCTAAGAATAAAGCCCTCTGTGAGGCCGAGGGGACTCCTTGTTTGTATGGCATCGCAGGATGGGGATGAAAAAAAGAAAAAAAGAGGATTTGGAAAATCCAGTGTCAATATCGATTACAATGACTCAAAAATAGCACAGATACTTCTGGTTGGATATATATGAATTGATAAACTGTATTGCTTAGAAACTCATAACAATTACATCTTGTCACTTTCTCAATACTCACAGCTCCTTTCAAGTTCTCCCTCCAAATGGAAACGTAACAGCACTGAGGATTTGAATGAGAAAAGAAAACTAACCAAACGTACCTCTCTTATAGCATATTTGTAAAGTCAATGCATTAAATCAATTATTTCTTCCTTTTTCTTCTTCTCCTGAAAAGTACACTTTCTCCAAAAATGGAGGATAATTTCATCACCAAAATCCTTTGCTCACATATCAAAATTACCTCGGGTATGTTCTATTAAGACATGCTCTTAGCCATAAGAGCATGAATAATCTGCTCTGAAATGTTATCATGTTACTGTCAACATACTTTTCAAGCTTTAACTAAATATTGCTCCTTACATCACTGTGGGAAAGAAAAAGATTATTGCCATATCTTCTCTTCACAGTAGGAAACCTAAAAGGAGAGCAGTTACTTAAGTGTTTTACTCAAAGCAAGAAGACCCATTAGTGTTAGAAAGAAGATTAGTCTCTAGGATAGCACCTCATTCTGCAACCAGGCCTGGTTTATGAACTGCCTACTGATTTAGGAGGATGAAGACAAGTCACAAATGCCATCATTTTCTCCACTTATTAACAGGGAATAAATTAGGTCTCCTCTTCCTCGGAGTGTCCATGTTTTCAGACCTTGTGGAAGCTATTTATTTATAGTGTACTGGGGTTCCTTGTTGAACACCTCACCTATTGTGAGATCAGATTTTAACAAAATTAGAAGTTTAGCCAACCTCCTCCTCTGGTCTAGTAAAAATTTAATGAGTAAATACATGAATAAGCACGACCTGAAAAAAAAATTACAGACTTCAATTTACTTTTTAAATCTGAATTAGTTAAAAATACTTTCTGTATATGGAAATGACCTAGTCTGGGAAAATCTGATTTGATGTGAAGCCAGGGCCAGAGCCAGAAATTTCGCAACATAGAAATTTATAGCTAGAAGACTTAGGTTTGTAATGCCAAAAGTGGATGCATATTTTAGAGTTCTGGAATTCGGATGATAGCCCTGTGCCTCATTTTTTATATATAAAACAGGAATGATCACAGTTTCAGCTTAATCGGAGAAAACTAGAAAAAAGTAATTAAACGGGTGTTTATATTCTTCAGATCAATTACCCTCAGCATTTTGAAGTTGCCACACTTTATCATTTGGTAGTTGCTTTTATACAACCTCCCACACTTCATAAAACTTCACTTGGTATGCATTTATTTTGACAATTAGGATGATATAAAAAGGTAAGTATACCTTCATATATTTTTTAAGTGGAGGTGCTACCTTAAAAGGTAAGTTTACGTGGCATATATTGAAATTACTAAATATATCCCCACATCTAGTCTAAACTGGTGTCAAAAACTCTAGTTGGTTATCACTAATTTTGCAAGGACTTTATTTTATTGGTTTGAAAAATGAAGTTCAGTGGGCAGTATACTGGTGGCTCAGTGGCAGAATTCTCTCCTGCTGTGCCAGAGACCCAGGTTCAATTCCTGGAGCCTGCCCAAGCCAAATAAATAAATAAATAAAAGAAAAATGAAGTTTGGGAACAATGGAAAAGCAAAATATCATTACTTTACATTTGTAAAACTAAAACAAATAATAGAACAGTTAGAACAAAACTCTTAAGAAGAAGTCAACCAGTGGTACATACAGCTAGAAGCAATAATTGTGGGAGGTATAAGATAATTATTGAAACTTCACTAGATATTTCAAAATCTGTTGAACCAACAAAAACCTCAATGGAAGGAATCTCAAAGGTTTTTAAGCTAGATTTCAGGAAGAAAGGGTAGCTTTCATTTGTCCAAAGAGCTGTTAGGCCAGTCCAAAGGGGTGAGCAAAAGTTTGGGCAAGTCAAAGAATAAACAAGAAAATAGTCTTTTACAGAGTGTCAGTTCTTTTTCTTCCTTTCTGTATTCCTGTGAACCTCGCACATCCTCTCAACTCATTCTAGCAGGTGACAGACTGTGGTTCACTGCGTCAGGGATATTTAAGAAAGGGTGAAATACAGAGGGGGAAGAGCTGCTGATTTTACTGCTTTGACTGCCCAAAGCTTAAATCCACTAAGGAGACTATTATAGCTGCCTCTGAGGCAAGCCAAATATCAGGCTAGGGATAGTCTCTTAAACCTACGTTTTTGTTGCTGTTTCCCAGAAAGTTTCCTTGGGCCATAGAGAGAGAAAGCTAGAGAAGAGAGGACTATGGATTTCAAAACCCCTCTTCCTACTTCCTGACCATTCATGAGGAGGCACAGCGCAAGCGAGATCGAAAGGTCCGTGTAGATAGGAACGAGAGACCCCTTTGTAAAGACCGACCATGGGGTCCCTAAACATGAGTTGTCATCACCTGTCACCTTCACTAGAGCAAAAACAACCCACCAAACATTCAGCATTGGGTGAGGTATTCCTTTTCTCAGCATCCAGCATTGCAGCTGGTGATTACCCCCTGGAATGCCTCAAGACTTTTCGTGGGTCATTTGATTTTCTCTTATGGATACCATCAGGACCCAAGTCCATACAAAGGGTCTAGGTATCACTGGGCAACTTGTGGTGCTGTTATGACCCAGGAAAGCCCAGGATCTGTATATAAAAAAATAAAGGCCTGGGATATACCCTTCATTGGCTGAGGCAGTGGTTAAACATACTCTTACCCTAATAACTTTTTGGAGGACATTAAGGGCATTTAATATAACTTTTTAGTTTTCTGTAGGAATGCATTTGACATTCAAGTGACTTTAAAACTCAAGAGCAGTCATGAACTCACAATGAAAACAATCTTCAGACGCTCCTTCGGGTCTTCATTTGCTTCCTCTGTTCAACTCCTTCCAAAAATCGACTGAATTCAGAAGTTAGACTGACGGACATCACCTGTCTCAAAACTTTCTTGAAAGAGAAGATAAAATTAAGCATTTGTTTGCACCGGATATTGCTGTCAGCTACTTGACATAGAAGTGGTTGAAAATTGACCGAACTTGAAAGCAAGATTTCTTGAACATAAGGCAAATACTCATAATTCAGAGGTGACTCGGTGTTCAAATCTGGTACAGGACAGAACAAATTTGAAGGGTAAAGGACCAATTCAAATCCTGTGGTTCCAACTTCACCTCTCTGCAGGTGAATCTGAGCAGACCCTAAGCTTGTGACTTGTCCCACTCACCGTAGACTATTTAAGTGCCACATCGACGAATGGACCAGCCTGCCGGGCTTCTCTTCATGGTCTTTTCATTGTAAACTAGCATGTGCCCTGGTTAATCAGACCCAATGGTCAATTTGACTGTGTTCCACCTATAAATAATTGCACTTTTTTTCTTCTGTATGTTATTCTGTCAATTGAAAATTCTTTGCTTTGAAATGAGTGTGTCAAAGAAAGCTTTTCGATTTAAATAAGGTTTTATTCCAAACCTCATCACCACTGCTGAGATTATTTCTGCATTGAATGTCCCCCTTCCCCAACCAACCACCTCCCTGTGCCCACATGGGCCTGTTTAAAACTGGTGATTTTCTGTCATAAACATTGCATAATGTTATGGACAACATAGCATTAAACACTGTAGAGTTTAAAGGTTACTTTTAAAAAATTGAACCCAAATGATTATAACTTTCCACTTGAGAGTTTAACATCCTACAATCATCAGTGTCCACAAGTGCTGTTAACCAGCTCTACTGATGCAAACATTTCTTTGCAAGCATTTACTGATATTGTAAATTACTTAACTACAGCAGTACACTTTCTCTCAGTTAATCTTGATCTGATCCCTGAGGGGCTATTTATTACAGATATATACAACTTGTCATTGGAAGTGAAGTTAATGTAATATGACACAAGTAGCACACATTGTTTAAATGTGTTCCAGAAAGTTAGCAAATTTAGTTCAGAGAATACTTACATGCTCTTCTGCCCGAAAAAGCAGCAAGAAGGGAGTGAGGCCAGGGAGAAGGCAAAATATTAAACACTGCTTAGTGTAGGTGGCCAATTAATACTCTGTATCCAAGCTGGAACAAATCCGTCTACTGCACACATAAAGCATATAATCTCTTATCTGCTTAGGCATTATCAAATATTTTAGCAAATCCTCGTAACTTCAAACACAGGTTTAATGGAATGCAATGCTAAAACATGCCAAGTTAAGATTCAGGTTTTTAAGAACATAATCTGTTTCAGAAGATTTCAAGAGAACTACATTGCAATACCATCATAATCTCATCCCATGAGGAAACACATCAGATTTGGTAAACCATATTACATGCCTTAAAACAAAAAGTGCAAATTTGGCCTTTGCAAAATTAGAGTCACGAGCAGGAAAATCATTTTAATTCTCTAGAGGTTGAAAGAACGCGCAGCTCTTGGTCCAGTCCCTGACATTTGGTCACCAGATAATATTAATTTCAGAAGGAATTCTAATAGATGGCCACGTGACATTTAATGGTATAAACCAGCTGGGATGTGTGCCAGTATTAATTCAACATTGCGGTTTGTATCTCATCATCAAGTTAGAAGTAATACGATTAATTAGACCACAAGCATTAAAAAAAATAACCAACACAACCAATAATATAGTTCTGACAAATTTCTCTCAAGTTCATATGTACATATATTTACTTTAAAATGGATTCATTTCGCCCCCAGCTATACTGTCCTTTCGTTCCTGCTTAACTGGGAAAGATTTTACGTGGCTGTCCATCTTTTCCACCTTCATCTGGGATTCAGCTCATGCACTCAGGGTGGCTCGGATGAAAGATCAGAAAGTAGGTAAATTGAGAGAAATCTCATTTTCAGAGTCAGACAAAAACAGCGTGAAGCCAGAGAGAAAAACATAAAAACAGACAGGGCGAGGAAGGCGAAAACTTCACATAGAAAACTGATCTTTCCACGTATTTTAAAGCAAAAGCCCTCTGACATACTTGATTTCCCAGCATAATATTTTACACCTTTTCTATAAACTAAGACACATACAGCCAAAAAAGTTCTGAGCTAAAAGCGGGGGCAGGTGGGAGGGCAAAGTACCTTATTTTTAAAAGATACTTATTTACTTAATAGCGTTTGCATATCTTAAGAAATCCAGTGCTTGTGAGTGATGTAAGATAACACTTTCTCGAAATTTTATATAGTAAGCAATGATTTAGAATATTTACAGACCACCCCGACCAAGAACAGCACCAGATTCTGGGAGCATGCTCCTACCAGAACATTCATCTAAAAAAAAAGCACAGTGGCCCTGAAGCCATATAAGGCTGTGGGGGAAGGTCTGCTTTTGACCTCCCAGTGTCTGTGGAATTAGAGCACGGTCATTACAGCCTACTGAAGGATTTTCTTTCTCTCATTTGCAATAATGACTAACTTCTCATGAGGCGTGGCCAGCGGCTACACCAAAACACCCAAATCACCCCGTATTCTGATTTCTAACAAAAAAGGATCATAATGATATTTCAATTGTTTTGAGTGATAGTGTACTGAGGTGGAAAGCCATGATTCAATGTAAAGCAACTTTTTTTTTTTATTGTTTACATGCCAGTAAACTGTACTGCTTTGGTATTTGGATGTTGCTAGCTTGCTCTCTGCTCATGTGCTGTGTATTATATGTTAGACTATATACAACCAGACTGATGTAAGTGCCTGCAATTGGTAGGTCTTGAAATAGACAGAATTTCTTCTTATTAAAATTTGATATAGGAACTTTTTCAATCATCAAGAATTCCTTTCATTTTTTTCTACACAATGGAATTGCAATTGTAATGTATTATAGTATTGCACTAAATATCCATCCATATATATATATATGTTCAACATATATAGTCACCGAAGGACAGCATTTTCCTGTCATTCTGCATTAGCTACCACATGGTACAGTGTCTGATCTCAAAGGTTCATGGCCCCTGTGTATTTTTCCCATTACACAGTCAGCTAGATTTCCCCTCATTGGTTATTCCCTCTATGTGAATAAAGGCGCTCTCGGGTCAGCATTAACTCTTTCATGCTTCTGCTTGCTGTAACACAATGCAGCAGTAAATGAAAGAAATGATGCCATGTAAGTTTGAAGATCTCATTACTACTTAGACATGCATTTAGTTGTTGCCTAGTTATTTAGTTCACTATTTATGAAATGCTAAGAAATTCTTAAACATATATTCCACAGCAATTTCCTCCCTATCATGCAGCTGTTCAGAGCAAAAGATGCCAGGTAAGCTATATAGCATTGTTTTGTATAGCCAGAAAAATATTGCCATGGCATTGTATGCTTACCTGCATGTCACAGTCTACCCTGAGTACAGGTTTCTAAATGTTCCATTTTAGGATATCAGTTCAATTTGTTTTTAACTGAATTTAAGGCTTTGGTTTTCTTATTAGATTTTGTTCCTTCTTGATTTCCTGAAGTATGTCATATAAATGTTCAGTCTAACAATATTACAACTCTAAAGAATAGCTTTATGCAAGTCTCCTTATAATTTAAGTCTGTAACAACTCTAATTCATAAGACTGGGCTATTTTAGCAGAATGCCAAGGAGCCTGATTTGGTGGTAATTTGCAAAATATAGTCATTTATTTCAAGAATAGCCAAAACATGATAGCATCTCAAACTCAGGAGACTGGCATTTCCAAACAAAATTAGCTATATAGATCCATTGACCTTGGTCAGAAAAAGCAGGTTCCAATATATATAACTATATGAAAAGAGAGACAGAGACAGACAAAGAAACAGATTGATTTAAGGTCTAATTTAACGATAGGGTTTTATCAAAGATAAACAGACCCAAGTCTTTACTTTTTGAAGAAATGGTTTTAGCATTTCTTGTGCTGGAATGACAGAGGTTGATAAGGACCACTTCCTGTTCCAAAGGTGCTCAGAAGCTCTAACAGGCATCTTGCTGAAAACATGGTTCAAACCCTTTTGTCTTCACCCAATATTGCCATGAGAATAATCATCTTAAGTCAAACTGTCTTCTGTCGGATACTGAAACGATCCTTTCAGTATGGGATTGCCTTCCCTTTTCTAGAATGACTTGCTGTTACCTGCTCTTACCCAATTCTGAAGAGCAGAGAGAATAGTAGCAAAGGAAACTGATGCCAGGAGGGAAATTTAACTAAACCAAAGCCTTGCATTCCTGGCTGTCATCCTGGAGCTCACACATTTTAAAGCTCTGCTTTCAGGATGTACTCAAACGCTGGAGACACAAGGTATTACTCCCTGGAGATATCTGAGCAAAAACAATTCTTTAATCTCTGCTAGTGGTAAATAAGCCAGTTACTTTCTATCGCAAAGCTTTCTAATTGCAGAAGATTTGTTTCATCAAAATCGTTGATTTTTGCAAAAACAAATGTCCTAATATATTAAAATATTGAAAATTTTAAAAACTCTTTAGATTGCATGATTCAGACTGAAGTTTCTATACTCCATAAATTCATGGAGCAAGTTTTATCTTTCTCAGAACCAGAGGCTTTCAAACGTTGTTTCTGAGAGCTACAGAGGCTGCTGCAGGAGACCAGGCTGAAATCGAAATGCAGGTGGGGAAGAGGCCAGAAAAGAAAACTCTGCCTCTGCAAACACAAGATTCTGCTTTTAGCTGTTGTATACATTGAAATTCATACAAGATGTCATTTGAGGAAAGACTCTCCTACTCTAAGAAAGAAAGAAATACTACAATATACCTTTCTATATAATGTGTTACCCGAATAATTTTAGAAATCTGGAATAACTCTATTTAGCAATAGAATTCTTCCCCCACCCCAACCCCCACTCCCCCAACAAAAACTTACCAGAAGATCAGAATTTTCTGGTATTCATTATGGGTATGTGAACCAGGTATTACCTCCAAGAGAAAGCTAAGAAATATGTACTCTAACCAGGATTTGTAAGAAAACTTAACTCAGAAGAGAACTTTTGACTACAAAAGTAACATTTTCGTTGCGGAAAAATGTGAATGTAGAGAGAAGCAATTTAAAAGTAATTGACCTGCAGCCCAGTATTAGCTGTTCTCTTGATGTGTGGATGTAGCAACTTAGATGAGATCATAACGAATACACTTCCATGGTTTGTTTCAAATTTGACATCATCTCATACAGTTCCTCATATTGTTATTTTTAAAAAATTCTTTACATAAGGAGGAAACAGGAAAGACAGAGTTGAAATTAATGGTCGCGAGTATAAACTTTTAAGATGAGTGAAGCAGGGACTTCAGGTCTTTACCAATTCTTCTGCTTTTCTACTCCAACAACCCCAGGAGGCAATTGGTATTTGCCTAGAAGCTGTAACTATTTTTCCTGGAGATGAGAGCCTAGGTGGTCTGAGGTCTCTGGAAATTTAATCTAGTTTACCTTGGGGATATTATCCCTATTCATACATCCTTCACTTTCTTAATTTCTTTTTCTACTATCTCCTAAATAAAATAGTCATGACGTAATTAGAAGGCAATTCTACTGTGAGAAGAGGAACCAAAAAAAATAATAAAAAATCAGAAAAGAATTTTCTTAACTGCTGAGCCTGATTGTAAAGTAAAATAAAATGTCCACACCTTTTGCTAAACCAGTGACTCTTGCACATGTTAAGCAAAAGGTTATATAATCTATCTGCAGTCTATAGAAAGGCAAGATTTCCCAACCAAAGGCCAGAGAAACTGGGTTTGGGGGTACAGATAAATGACTACAGTACTGAATAACAAGGTCTGCTAAATCTATATTTTCTGCAAATATGTTTCACATTAAGTACAACAGAATTCTTAGGTCTTGTTTAATGTTCACAGGTACTACAGGTATTTAAACGCCCTAGAATAAAAACAATTTGTCCATCATACCAAGTAACAAATTTCATTAATTAAAACAGTCAGCCTGGGGGTAATCATAAGCTAGTAGTTAAAATATTTCTTCTCTATCCGCTTTGGGCCTTCTTTAATAGTTTTTCTCTCTATCTCCCTCTCTCTCATCTATCTCTAACTCATTCTTTTTTTTTTTTTTTTTGCCCGGGCAGGCACCAGGAATCGAACCCGGGTCTCCAGCATGGCAGGCGAGAACTCTGGCTGCTGCGCCACCGTGGCCCACCCTCTAACTCACTCTTGCTCTTTCTCTTTAGTAATCTTTCCCCTAACTAGAACTTTCTGTCTTCCCTCCAAAACCAAGTTAATATGGGTAATTTTTATGTATCATACTAGCTTAGTTCTAGATTTCATGTCTTCCCTAACTTTTGCCGACACTGAATGACTTGCCCTCCTACTTGCTCTTAAGGCAACCTGTATATCCTCCATCATAATATTAGCATTTGTATAACAATTGGCTTTCTACTTCTCTCTCCTCCACTAGATTGTAAATGTCTTTTCTCCAGAATTCAGAGAAGTCCTAATCGTACGGTCAGTACTCAACAATACTCATTGACTAAGGTCATAACAAGTGAACAGAACAAATAAATAAGTTGGACAAATGAATAAGGAAGAAAATTAAATTTTACCAATGGAATGCTGCCATTACAGCAATAGCATGGCGTTTGTGCCTGCCCTGTTGTACGAAATAACCCAGAACAGTAAACCCAACATAGCCAAGTGAATTCCTCTTAGTTAACAGTAACTGTGAAAATGTCACCTACTGCCAAATATGCCTTCAGTCTCTGTGTTTTATATAAGAGAATTAAGGACATCTGCCTAGAGCACTTCTTTTAGATAAATAATCATCAAGGGTTAATGACACTGTGCCTTGTTTTATATCAATAACTATTTCTAATCAGTCACTGGCCTCCCCCTAAATGGCCTGAACTTTCATAATTGTTGCTTAATTTAAGGACAAACTACTGTGAAGCCAGAACACTGCCTGTCTATGTTCTTTAAACATAATGAGATGCTAGGGAATATAATCAGTTGTTTATGTATGAGTTGTTTTTTGGCAATAACAGAATTTCTATCTTTCATTTTCATAAAAACGTAAGCACAATATCCTAAGAGGTCGGATCATACTGGTTATTTCCTCCATGGACTGACATCATTATATTTAGAGTTAATTTTTTTTTTTTTTTTTTTTTGCATGGGCAGGCACTGGGAATCAAACCTGGCTCTCCAGCATGGCAGGTGAGAACTCTACCTGCTGAGCCACCATGGCCCGCCCTGAAGTTAAATATTTTTAAAACCACAAATTGGAATACAATTTTATTTCGGTGTTTTGCCCTGTCACTCCCTCCTCACCATTTCTTTCTTAGCAAAAGCTTGATTAGTTTCTTGAAATTTTCTAATGTCAGTATGACCCGTGTTTCTTCAGTCACTTTATTTTGATTCCATATGATTTCAGAAATACCTTGGATTTCTTAAATTAGTAACAAGAAAATGTATCATGAATTTTTCCAAAGTTTTGCTTTACAAATATTTACTGCAGCAAAAAACTTTGTTATGTTTCTTCAGTCTATTTGATAATCCCCTGATTAGACCATCCCATACTTGGTGGAGCCAAAGAAAAATTGTAGAGTCTGCCAAAGTCGAATAGACTGTGTATTTCTTTCAAAATTCTATTTTTTCAATAGCTTGCGTCTTTTCCTGATAAAATAAATGATTTAGACTAACAAGCCGCTCATTGATCTTTGACCTTTTCTACCACATCAAAAGCATCTTAAAAGCCAATTAGTGAAAAGACAGAGAAAAGGTCATTTTATTACAGCACTCTACATTGGAACCATAATATTGTACGCAGATTCAGTTTGTCCCATGACGTTCATGAGAAAAATAGAAAGATAAATATTTCAAACATAAAGCAGGTCAAGATTTGTATGTGCAAATAGTTTTACTCTTCTTCATGCCGAATGCAGTAATTTCCTTAGCACAGCCAACACTCAAACTCTCTTGCTATCTCTTTTGATGTAAAACAAGGACAACTCTGATAAAGGATGAATAGTGATAAACTCCAAGCCTCATTTTAGTGACTTGCCTTAATTGCTTTCTCAAAACTTCTTTTTACCAGACTGCTTCAGAAGAATAATACATATCAGATTAAACATCTGCTTTCATTCCCTTTCCTCCATTTCTTCTCAGATGAGATTGGCAATAGGCAAGATAAAACAGAGGAAGGAGAAAAAGCAAGCCTTGTATGATCTCAGGACTGAAATGCAAGCTCCTAGAAATTAAACAATTATTTTTATTTAAATGATTTGTCCAATTTTTTTCTTTGAATTTCTAAAAATCAGGTATTTAAGGATTCATTCATTCATTCATTCATTCATTTTTCTGATTAGATTTGAAGAGTTGAGATTTGTTAAGGCCATGGGCTAAAAGGTATTTGGGGAGATGAGATAATAGAAAAAATATGGTCACTGTCCTTAGAAAATTATAGTCTAGAAGAGGATTTTAAAATCTGGTCAATCCCTCTATATTCTGTGAGGGAGGGGAAATGATGTCTTTTGGCCAGTTTAAGAAGAAATGGTAGACATCATTTTTATTTCTGAAGCTAGTCTTTTCTTGTGGCTCAGAGAATCAAGTCATCTTATTTTCAGAACGAGAGCATCTGATTTGTCTCTGAGCATCTGTGTATATGGCAGAAAAGTGAATAAGTATACAGAAAAACCTCCCTAGAACACAAACCTAAATATATTCTAAAATGAAGCATAACACTATAATCTAAAAAATATGTGGAACTGGTGGAATAATTCACCAAGGTCACTCCTAACATACAAGTATCAGGTATTGAAAAACTGCATTGGACTCTGATTTTCTGAGCAGGAATTTCCAGTCTTTTCCTGAGCACTTTTCCTTTAAAGCACAAGCAGACCCCATTCATCAAATCCAGATGCTAGTGTCTTTCTGGTCAGCTTCAGTTATCAATATCGAGTTTGAAAGATCCAAAAGGTTGTTGTAAAAAATTGACCAAGCCAAGCTTCTTAATGCTTTTGAAGGGAAAAAAAGCCAAGGTCATTCAGACCATGTTTTTCTTTTTAATTTTTTAAGTCAAAAAATTATTTGTTCATTTAGGAAGGAGATTTCACATGCGTGTGCAGCACACATGTATGCATACATGCACACAACCACACACACATTGTTTTGCTAAGGTCTGCTCAATATTAGTGGAGGAGAGAAGCCAAACTTTCTGATTCAGTTTCCTTTGAAAACTGCTGGCACTGAAAGGACCAGTTCTATAGACTTGCTGGCTTTGTTGTCCACTGCAGGTCCATTTTATGGAGGGGCACAATCAGCTGTCAAGAGCTCCTGGGCTGCCACTCTCAGTGGATTGGACAGACGAAAGTTACAGCTCCTTAGCTAGCACCAACGTGCTGGGAGAGAAGGGGCTGTATTATACGCTGAGGTCCTTAAGAGAATAATGGAGTCTTGGAGCTTTTTAAATTTTTTCTTTATTATAGAAATTGTGGTTTTACAGAACAATCATGCATAAAGTACAGGTTTGCCGCTACCATCCTAGTGTTAACAACTTGCATTGATGATAGCACATTTTTATAGTTGTACTATTAACCATAGTTCATAGTTCAACTTAGGGTTCAGTTTGCGTATTATAGATCCATGAACTTTAAAAAAAAAAAAAATTCATATTCTGGGTAGGCCACGGTGGCTCAGCAGACAGAGTTCTTGCCTGCCATGCCGGAGAACAGGAATCATTTCCTGGTGACTGCCCATGCAAAAAAAAAAGAAAGAAAAAAAATTCGTATTCTGTTTACATATATACGATCTACCATTTCCCCCATGAATCACATTCAGATATATATTTCGCTTCTGTTAATTATATTCAGGTTGTTGTGCTACCATCACAACCATTCATTACCAAAATATTTTCATCATTCCAAATAGGAACTCTACATTTTAAGCCTTAACTTCCCACTCCCTATCTCCACTGCATCCCCTGGTAACCCATATTTGGGATTCTCCAACTCTATGAGTTTGTTTATTCCCCGGGCATCAAAGAAATTCTATCCATTTACCATTTTTTTCCAGCTATATTTGAATACTGTATGTGAAAGTTTTTCTACTAATGGTACTAGTGGCAATAATATTTTGAACGGGACATCTGTATTAAATGTGATCGAAACACTGCCTAGAATTCTAATCTTAGACTTTTTGAAGGAACAGGAACCTTGGTTTTATCAATTTACATATTCTCTAAATTTTAGTTCAAAGCTTCACATTGAATAAGAACTTTTAAAATGTGGACTAAAAAATGAAAGAATAAATGAATAGACGAATACTTCTTGGTTAGCTCTTAACTTGAAGAACATTATGTCATGCAGTTTCTGAGAGAAATGAGAGAGAAGATGATACTACAGGCCCTCAGATCCCTGCAGGGCCTTTGCTTTTCATGGTAGTTCCAATGCCTGGCATACTGATTGACACATCCTTGAATAAATGAAGGAAGTTTCTGTCAAAATAATGGCCTGCATTAATTTCCTATTAAATAGGTCTATAAATAAAATGGATTCACACTCGAATACATAAGCATACACATTCATGTATGCATACATACATGCATACGTAAATGCTATGTGCAGAGAATAAAAAGAACAAGATTGGTGGGTCACAGCTGGTATCTCTTAGGAAGTCCCGCTTAATCAGGTATAGAGCAAAAATAGAAAATAACAAACTAAAGAAAGCTCAAGGCATTTGCAAAATTCTTGAATTGAAAATACTCCTAAGTGGTTGAAATTTAATGCATATGACCATGTTAATTTTTTTCTTTTTAGTCTAAGTGCAATTATTAAAGATTTTAAAACAGGGTAGTGGCTTTTGCTTATAGTTTATATATGTTTTGAAAGGTCATTGGAACTAGTGATTAGAGAACGGATTAAATGTGATGCATGAGTCAAAAGAGAGATAAGACAGGCAGAGAGGTGGTACAGAGATGGAGAGGATTGAAAAGAATTTAGATGGGTTTTGGAGGTAAAATCAGTTGAATAGCTTTTGGATTGGCCAAGGAAGCTAAGGGAGCAGTGGGTAATATGAGGCAGGATTCCTACACTGATGACTTAAGCGGTTAGGTTGAAACAACTGGATAAGGAACAGATTTGCAGGAGAATAACAATAGTGATATTTTGGGCATATTTATTTTTTAAATATACCAGTCCAAGTGGTGAATTCCCAAAGAACTGTGTATAAGGATGTGAAGCTCAGAAGAGAGGTCTTAATTAGAGATACATCTTTGGAAACTATAAGCTTATCAATGAACAGGCATTAACAGGTATGGCAATGTTTGAGATCACCTGGGGAATGAATATGGAGTCCAAAGTAAAGGGCACTTAGGACTGAGCCCTGAGTAAATATTTGAAATTTGGAAAGAGAATGAACCAACAAAACATACTAAGAAGTGATCAGTAAGCAACACAAGAAAAGTGTGGTGTCATAGAAGTCAAATGAAGAAGCATTCTGAGGAATGGAAGAGACAACAATGTATATAAGGTATGAGGACTGATTAGATGAAAACGTTTGGATTTGTTAAAATGGAGGCACTAGGGGGTAGGGAAATAAACAAGATTATAGAGGTATAACCTTACTCAGTAGAGTGGAAGTTGAACTTAGTAAGTAATACTCTTGTGACCAATAGGATCATGTTATAACCATCTGTTCTAGTTTGCTAGCTTGGTTCAAGAAGACCGATGAAGTTCAGAGTTTCTCATCTGGAAAGGCACATGGTGAACACAGTCAGGGCTTCTCTCTCAGCTGGAAGGGCACATGGCGAACCCAGCATCATCTGCTAGCTTTCTCTCCTGGCTTTCAGTTTCATGAAGCTCCCTGGGAGGCGTTTTCCTTCTTCATCTCCAAAGGTCGGTGGCTCACGGACTCTCTGCTTCATGGTGCTGCAGCATTCTCTACTCTCTCCAAACTCCTTCATTCTCCAAAATGTTTCCTCTTTTATAGGTTATTTGGTTATTTGGGTGGGTCTTGATTAACACCCAAATGTTAATCCAGCTTAACAACCACTCTTGCTTAAATCACATCTTCAGGGAGATGATCTGATTACAGTTTCAAACATACAGTATTGAATAGGGATTATTCTACCTTTATGGAATGGGATTTTGATTTAAATATGGCTTTTCTAGGGTAAATATATCCTTTCAAACCAGCACACCATCAAAGTAGCAGATTCAAAGAAAATCTGAAAATAGGAGAACTCTAGACATAATTTCAGAATTAACAGCTTTTTAAAAATTAGATATCCATTAGGCACCATTTTAATGTGAGCATCGTTATGTTAGGAATATGTTGTAATAGAAATGTTTCCATATAATTTAACTCATATTGCATGCAAAGAGAGAAATGTGACAAAAGTCCTAAAAAGTTTCATTAAAAATTTAATTAAAATAAAGCCCTGGTCATGATAGGTCTGGAAGTGTCCTCTTGGCATAAACAGCTGGAGCACTGGAGAGAATATATGTAACAACTATTCTTCAAACGTTGAGATAAACGAATGGGTAGTAATAGAATCCCTGAGAGAAAGAAAGCAAGCAAAGCCAGGCAGATGTGTACGCTGGCTCTCTGCCTAGAGATAAATTCTGTATAATGGTGTAAAGAAAGGAACTCCAAGCTTAGTATGGGTATATCACTGATTTGAGGAGACAAAGAGATGGAAGTTCCTGGAGGGTGAGATAATTGGAATTTGAGGAGCAAAGGATTGGAAAGGAGTAACCCAAGAAAGAGTCCCATAGCTCTTCTTCAGGGTCCTCTTAAAAAAGGTCATACTTAAGTAAGAAGCCTAGCAAGATGATATGCAAGTAACAGCTGCCTGCTAGAGCAAAAATCAACCCTTTTTAAAATAAAACAGCAAAATCTTAAACTCATCAAAATAGTATTGACAGTGTAATATTTACTGGAATCCAGTAAAAAATTTCTAGACAGGTGGGAAAAAAAGAAGAAAATATGATCTTCATTCAGGAGAGAAAAAAATCAGTCAAAAGAAAAGGATTTAGAAATGATAAAGTAGAAAGTATAAAGATCATTAATTCTGTTGTGGTCAACAAATATTTTATATGCCCATAATTTTTTCAAATTTATGAAAACCTGATTTATTGACAAACATATAGCTTGTGAATTTTCCATGTGCACTTGAAAAGGATGTGATTTCTGCTATCTTTGGGTAAAATGTTCTATAAATGATAATTCAACAAATTGCTTGATAATATTATAAATGTCTACTAATTCCTTGCTGAGTTTATGTCTACTTATTCTGTCAGTTACTCAGAGAGGAGCTCAAAAATTTCCAGCAACAGATTTGTTTATTCTTCCTCTAAATCCTGTCAGCTTTTGCTTCATGTATTTTTTTTTTTTTTTTTTTTTTTTTGCATGGGCAGGTACCAGGAATCGAACTGAGTCTCTGGCATGGCAGGCAGAAATTCTGCCTGCTGAGCCACTGTGCCCCACCCCACTTCATGTATTTTGAAGCTGTTATCAGATGCACACATAATTGTGTTTGTTATGTCTTCTTTACTATTATAAAATATCTTTTATTCCTTCAATATCCCTTGTTCTGGAGTTTACATTGTCACCTGTTAATATAATTATTTAAACTTTCTTTAGATTAGTGTTAGCATGATGTATGTTTTTCAATAATTTTACTTGTAACCTATATGTGTCTTTGTATTTAAAGCATGTTGCCTCTAGATAGAAAAGAATTAAGTCACTTTTTTTTTCCATTGCAATCTGGTAATCTTTGCCTTTTCTTTGGAGTGTTTAGACCACTTACAGTTACTATAATTATTAATATGGTTTCATTTAAATTTACCATATTGCTATTGGTTTTCTATTTGTCCACTTAACCTTTCTTTCTTTCTTTCCTCATTTCCTGCCTTCTTTTTAAAATTATGCATTATTTACTTTTCATGCTCTTTCTACACTAAGTATTGTTGTCTTATGTTAATAGTTGCTCTGGAATTTACAATATGCATTTTTAACTAATCACATTCTACCTTCAAATAATATCACTTAAATGTTTTACTTCTGTTTCTCCTCTTGAGCATTGTGCTACTTGTGTTATACATTTTGCTTCAGCATCTTATGAGTACCACAAATACTATCATTTTCGTTTCAGTCAATTATATTTTAATGCCATTCAGAAATTATGAACAAGACTTTAAAATTTAATCACATTTCCAATTTTGACTCTTTATTCCTTGGTGCATATGTGAGTTTCTATCTGGTGTCAGTTTCCTTTTACTATAAGAACTCACTTTAAAATTTTCTGGAGCAAATGTGTTAACAACAAAGTTTCAGTGCTTTTATTTGCCTGAATTTGCTTGCATTTTAAAGGCTATTTCTAGTTTTACAGGATTTTTTCCCAGTCTTTCAGTACTTTAAAGAGTTTCTGCCTTGCACATTTTGATTCAAGATGCCTATAGCATTTTTACCTTTGTGCCTTTATATATGATATGATTATCTTTTCTGACTACTTTTCTCTCTATCAGTGTTTTCAACAATTTGATTATGATGCACCTAAGTGTTGTTATGTTGTTATCGTTGTTTATCCTGCTCAAGGTTTGTTGAGGTTTTTGGAATTGTGGACTTTTTGTTTTCATTAAATTTGGAAATTTTTCAGCCACTTAATTATTCAAGTACATTTCCTCTTCTTTCTCTCTGTTCCACTTTCTAGATTCCCATTACCAATCACATGGATGTTAGACTATGTGATAGTCCTACAGGTTTCTGAGGTTCTATTTATTCCATTTCAATGTTTTATCTTGTACTTTATTTTGAATATTTCTATTGCTATGCCTTCAAGCTCTTCTGAGTGTCTAATGTGCTGTTAATCCCTTTCTGTTAAAATTCATTTCAGATACAGTATTTTTAATTCCTTGAAGTTTCATTTGCTTCTTTTTTATATCTGTAAAAAAAATGACAAAGATGATGGAATCAGCAGATAAGGACCTTAAAAAGTTATTAAGAGTATGCTCATACTTTCTGCTTTAAGAAATTAGAAAAAGAAGCAGAAGTTAAACTCATAGTTAGTAGTAGACAGCTAATAATAGAGTAGAAATCAGTAAAACAGACAATGAAGAAATACTAGAACTTAATGGAACAAAAAACTGGTTCTTTGAAAAGACTTACAAAAATCAATAAACCTCTAGACTAATAAACAGAGGGAGAGAAAGAGAGAAGACTGAAGGTATCAGTAATATCAGGTGTGCAAAGGTGATCTCATTGTAGAACCAATAGACATTATAAGTGTAATAAGGATTATTTCAACAAATAGATGGCAAATAATTTTTAAATTTAGATTAAAAATGAACAAATTCCTTGAAATAGACAAATTACCCAAACTGATCCAAGAAGGAATAAAAAACCTAAATAGTCCTATATTTATTAAATAAATTAAAATTATAATTATAAACCTCCTCTCAGTATTAAGATTTGGATAGATTCACTAGCAAATTATATCAAATATTTAATGAAGAAATTATGACAAACTTATGCAAATTACTTAAGAAAGGAAAAGGGGAAAAAATATTTCTCAACTAATTTTATCAAAATTCATAGCTCGATTCCGGCCCATGCACTTTCCTCTCCTCCCCGTCCCCCCAAAAATAGGTCAACAAATGGTGCTGCAATAACAGGATAGTGACATGGAATAAGGTTGAAATGTGACCTCTATCATACAGCATACAAAAAAAATTGATAGCAAAATCAAATAAAGACATCACAAGAAAAATACAGACTAATATCTTAATTAAATTAAATACAGGAATACAAAAATATAAGTGCAGTAATATGGAAAAATATAATGCATAATGACAGAAAGGGATTTATTCCAGAAATTCAAGGTGGGATTAATTTATGAAAGTTAACCAATTTAATTCACTGCATTGATATCTTGAAGGGGTAAAAAGCATATGATTGTCTTAATTGGAGCAGAAAACATTGGCAAAATTCAATATCCAATTATGATGAAAATTCTCAGCAAAATAGCAACAGAAGAGAGCTTCCTCTCCAATTTACTTAATACTGAAAAACTAAATGTTTTCCCCCTAAAATCAACAACAAGTTAAGGATATCTGCTTGTAGCACGTCAATTCAATGTTTTATCAGAGGTCATAGCTACTACAACAAAACAATAAAAAAGTAATAAAACATAATTTTATTGAAAACAAAGAGTAAAACTCTTTTCCCAGTTTTCTTTTCTAAATAAATCATTTGTGTCAATCTCCTCTCTTGTTCAATTTTACCTTCTATGTTCCAATTCAAAGTTGCGAACATTGTTCTAACTTTTACTTTGCAAAAGAACAAACTCTCTTTCAATCGCAGATGGCTGTCTTGTGATTAGCTTAGGGTGTAACAGATCCACCAAAATCCCACTTCGGTCTCGTGGTAACGTACATAAATAATCATGAATTATTCCCATTTCCAAGGGCATAGTCCTTTGCAATGTTGCTTCACTAGTCATCCCATCAAGAGATACAGTTGATATATCAACCCCTTTACTTGCTTTGGCCAACAGAAAGTAACAGAAGTGACATGACTTAGTTCAAACCTAGATCTCAAGAGATATTGTTTCTACATTTGCTTTTGGAAGCTTGTCATGCCATGGGAATAAGTCTGAGCAAGGCTACAAAATGATAAGAGAAACAAAATGCCCTGAGAACATGCGATCAAGATCAGCCTGAGGTAAATGTGCAGTGCAGGGTTCTCCCCAACATTTCTGAGCCCACATCTTGTCCAGAACTTGTGCTTGCTCACAGCTTTAGGAATTTCCCCTTTTACAAGAATTTGACATAGACACTCATCCTTCCTGATTGCTACCCCAGGCCGCTTAGACTTAATGGTTTCTTACACTGCTTTAGTTATCTGCGAGACACTTCTGCCTGCAGGGCGAGTTCTGGGTGGGTGAGCTGGAGGTGAGTTTCCTGGTTCAGTCTTTCAAGAGTCACTGCAGATTGTGTTTAGGGTTACTCTGCTCCCTCTGAAACAGGGCCAGAGACCCTCAATGGGAGCACAGGTGCCTCATACCACACTGGGGGGTGGGGGTGGGGTGGGGGCAGGGGGGAGGGTAAGATCTAGCAAAAGCGCCACTAGCTTCTTCTACCACTTTTAAAAAAAAATTATTTTTATTGACGAATCTTCACATAGATGTAGTCCATACGTATGGCTCACAATATCATCACATACTTGTGTATTCATCACCATGATCATTTTTACATCTGCATCACTTCAGAAAAAGAAATAAAAGCAAAAAGAAAAATTTCATACATCCTGTACTCCTTACCCCTCCCTCTTCATTGACTACTGGTATTGTAATCTACGCAATTTATTTTACCCTTATCCCCCCTATTATTTATTTATTTTTTCATCCATTTTTTTTACTCATCTGTTCATACCCTTGATAAAGGCGGCATCAGACACAAGGTTTTCACCCTCACACAGTCACATTGTAAAAGCTATATAATCATACAATCATCTTCAAGAATCAAGGCTTCTGGAACACAGCTCAACAGTTTCAGGTACTTCCCTCCAGCCACTCCAACACACCATCAATTAAAAAGGGATATCTACACAATGCATATGAATAGCCTCCATAATAACCTCTCGACTCTGTTTGAAGTCTCTCAGCCACTAAAACTTTATTTAGTCTTATTTCTTCCTTCCCCCATTTGATCAGGAAGATTTTCTCAATCCCATGACTCTGGGTCCTGGCTCATTTAGGTCTCACATTGCCAGGGAGGTTAAACTCCTAGGAGTCATGTTCTACATACTCCTACCATTTTTAAAGCTGTGATTTATTGATTCAGCACTTTCCCAGTTGCTGCAAGCCTTTAATTGTCTTCCATAAAGTTGAGGAAGATAGAGCTGTCGAATTTTGCTAGTTAAAAAATTCTGTAGGGGAAAAATACCCTGAAACATCTTATCCCACCATCTTGGTCAAGCAAGAAGCTCTTCAAGAAATCATTTTTACTCTAAATTATCTTTTGTTTTTAGGCTTTATTTCCTCCAGAGTACCAAGCATACAATTTATCAGCAAGGTATTCTGAAAACAGAAATGGAGCTAACCAAGGATATCCGTTGACTACTCATTGTTTTCCGTAAAATAAAAATAAAACATCTTTTCTTTTCCCACACCCAATTTTGGGTCTGTCAAAGAGCTCAAAAAACAACCTACTTTTGCCTATGAAAAGCATTAGAGCAAAACTCTGAGGACAATTTTAAATATTCAGCAATGTTGTTCTTACTGTTTTAAAGGTATATATCTTCACAGAAGCAATGTAGGTTTCAAGGAAACCTTTTATTTTTTGTTTAATGTTAATGCTTGGGGGAATGACCTTGGCATCACTACCTCTATGGCTGTTAGGATATCACTTCACTTTTGCTCTTCATACAGTTAAGTATACAAGAAAATCAGGACCTCATTTATCCTTTTGCTTTCCCCCATGAGACTTGCCAGTGTTCTCAATTGAAATCTAAGGTATAAGTGAGGTGGGCTGACCTTGGCTTAACTATAAACGCCCACACTCATGAGAATGTAAGGAAAATGCGATGATTCCAAAAGCCTCTCTGCAAAGTTTGATAGCACACAAACTACTCTATTTGGTTTCCGTTAATAACTTGGCTTTATTCAAATATATTGCATGTTTTAAGTTCTTATTATGCATCTTTGTAAATGGAATTGAAGAACTTGTGGCAATATTAAGCAAACAGTAAATCTGGGTAGCTTTGAATTATCCTGGTACCTTAATTGATATTATTTTCAAACAGATGACTTAAATTTGTTAGATATAAAATCCTGAACAGTGGGTTTAAGGAGATGCTGTAAATAACATAATTCCAATTCACTTTCACTCTCAACTGATAGTCACTCTTGGAGGTGGTTAGGGACCACATTTCTGTAGGGATCTGGCCTCCCAAATATGTTGGCCGTTCTTGACCTCCAGTAAGCTTCTGGCTGGTATGGAATTTGTTTTTCTTTGCAGGCTGCTCCAAGACTTGAGTAAAATGATTTGTATCTGTGTCTGTTTTGCTTCTCAGGTGGTATCACACTCCCTCACAGAGACTTTGCCAGGAATAACCTCTGTTGGAAAGAAAAGAGAAAGGAGGGAGGGAGGGAGGGATGCATAAGGAAGAAACAGCATATCAGACTGACTTTATATTTCAAAATTTTGAGAAAGAAAGCAGGACTTATTGTGGAATTCACTTAAATATAAATATATTCCATTGCCTAGATAATCATACTAAAGTATTTTGCTAAAAGATGGGAATGATATAGCTTGGTGGTTATTTACATATGACCACGTATAGAATATTAGCCCACGTTGTGATTTGGTGCATAAATAGAAGTTCATATCTGGTTGCATTGATGGAAATGCGGCACATGAATTATAAAGGACAATAGCACCTTTGGTTGCTGCTGCTTTAATTCTGATTTGAGAGACTGCATTTAATCCAACAATCTAAGGAAGATGGTGACAAATAAGAATGTATCTAAAAATGGCCACAAAGTAGCTGTAGCTCAGAAGCCATGATAAGAAGGGGAAAGTCAACATATTTATCTCAGGTTGCATTTCTGAAAGTGTGTATGACTGATTGCCTTTTTAAAATGCAATTTCTTGGTTCCACTGGAAAATAAGAGAATCAGAATCTTAGGGGGGCCATTGTGGAGGTGATATACTTTTTAAAGACATTCCCTGAGGGACTTTCGGGCACACAAGCATTTAAGAACCACAGGAATAGAGGGGACATGAGAGCAATCTTCCTGTGATTGATGGGCTTTCCTATAATACACAGAGGGGTAAAGTATGTAGTATTGGTCCAGAGATGGAACCAACCCACAAGACCAATGTCACAGGAAGGTTGATGGCAGTACAAGTAACCCATTGAATGCATGAGCTCCTTTTCATCAGAGACTGTTTTGTTTTCTTCTGTATACCCTCATTTCATAAAAGAGTACATTTACTTCATCTGTGCTAAGTAAATAGTTGTGGAATGGATGAATCACTAACTCTCTAATTAGGACCACAACATGTTCTGGTTTCATAGGACAGTTCTTAGTTTGCGCCTATTATACCAGCGTCCCTTCCAGGTCAGCATTTGTTCTTGTTTCCCATTTTTCAGAAGAGCGTTACTGTTTTTAACAGTTGCATTAAAATAAGAGAAAATGGGATTTAGCATGCATATGTCTTGTCCTTCCAGCTCTGCCATGGTCTTGTTTACTACGGAAGGTGAACGTGCAGTGAACAGTGCACCCATTTTTAATGTGTGGTAAAATCTTAATGATGACCAGTAATGACCTTCTCTCTCTTCCCTATCTTTTCCAGCTGTTGCATAGCTAACAGATCCTTTACAAGACAGCATTTGGAGCTTTCACTGATAAGTACACTGGAACCCAAACAGCTAACTGCATCTGGTCTCAGATAGTGATGGGATAGTCAATGTTACTACCCTTGCTACTACACCTTGGCGTACCAAACCTGCTACACCGTCACCCATGGTCAAGGCCACCAGTTAGTGATGCCAGATGAAACTGGGAAATTATAAGTGTACATAAGTATGTGTTACACGATTGCTACAGTGGTTTTGTCAGATTTTGATCGTGCAAATCTTCAACTATTTATTTAACTTTGTGAATGCTATTTTGTTTTGCAATGAAACCTCATGTGTAATGGAAATGCAAATTCTGAATTTCTATTTTGCAAAATATTTTTTGACAGTTATCGTCCCCAAAGAAACTGTAGTGATATCACTGACCACATGAAAAACCGATGACACCAATCTGATGAAAAGTATTCATGTCTAATTAGGTCCAAAGATATGAAATTGTTATTTTGTATACCAAAAAAAGAGTTCCGATAATATCATATAATTCAATGTATTGCTTTGAATGTTGCTAGTTATTTGAGGGTGATAATTTAACATGAACAGCAGAAGACGCATATATATATATAATCATTCTTTGAAGTCTGACTTTCATTCATGCAAATGATTGTCTTTCTAAATTAATTTCTCTCATTTTTCAATTCTAGGATTTTTTTTTAATGCATTACCAAAAGTTTATGTTGGCTCTAGTGGCAGAAGAACTTCCAACATTTAAATGATGCTAATAATAGTAAATATCAGATTCTTCAAATAAAAAATCAAAGTGAGCTACAGTTTGTAGTACCCAATTTTCAAGTACAAATATAAATTTTGGAGGAGCAGTTTATTATGGTAAAAGCAATAATCTTTCCAAATTAAGAAATAAAGGGAGGACAAAATAGACTTTAAATGTAAAGACATCATAAGAGAGAAAAAAGGACATTACTGTTAATTAAAGGGACAATTCACCAAGAAGACATAACAATCATAAATGTTTATGCTCCCAATCAAGGAGCTTCAAAGTACATGAAATAGACATTGGCAAAACTGAAGGGAACCATAGATATTTCAACAACAATAGTAGGAGACTTCAATACACCACTGTCTTCTATAGATAGAACCACCAGACAGAAGATTAACAAGGAAGTAGAGAAGTTAAACAACTTGATAAATGAATTAGAACTAACAGACATGTATAGGTCATTACACCCCAAAACATGAGGATATACATTCTTTTCTAGCACTCATGGAACATTTTCCAGGATAGATCATATGCTGAGGCATAAAATAGGTCTTTATAAATTTAAAAATATTGAAATTTTTCAAAGCATTTTCTCTGATCACAATGGGATGAAGCTGGATCTCAATAACCACCAAAGAACAAGATCTTTCACAAATATATGGAGATTAAATAACACTTTTAAACAACCAGTGGATCAAAAAAGAAATTGCTAGAGAAATCAGTAGCTATCTGGAGACAAATGAAAATGACAATACAACATATCAGAACTCATGGGATGTATCAAAGGCTGTGCTGAGAGGGAAAGTTGTTGCCCTAAATGCCTATATTAAAAAACAAGAGAACAAAAATCGAGGACTTAACTGCTCACCTGGAGGAACCTGAGAAAGAACAGCAAACTAACCCCAAAGCAAATAGGAGAAGAGAAATAATAAAGATTAAAGCAGAGTGAAATGAATGGGGGGAAAAAGAACAACAGAAAGAATCAATAAAGCCAACATTTGGTTCTTTGAGAAAATCAATAAAATTGATGGGCCTCTAGCAAGACTGACAATGAGAAAAAGAGAGAGTATGCAAATAAACAAAATCAGAATTGAGAAGCAGTGTGTTACCACAGCCCTGAAGAAATAAAGGAAATCATAAAAGGATACTATGAACAACTGTATGCCAACAAACTAGACAACCTAGATGAAATGGACAAATTCCTGGAACCACATAAACAAGCTACACTGACTCAGGAAGAAATAGAAGATCTCAACAAATCAATCACAAGTAAAGAAATATAATCAGTCATCAAAAATCTTCCTAGAAAGAAAAGCCCAGGGCCAGATGGCTTCACAGGGGAATTTTATCAAACATTCCAAAAAGAACTAACACCAATTCTGTTCAAACTTTTCCAAAAAAAAATTGAGGGAAAAGGAACACTACCCAACTCATTTTATGAAGCTAATATCATTTTAATACCAAAACTGGGTAAAGATGCTAAAAGAAAGGGAAAATACAGTCCAATCTCACTAATGAGCACAGACGCAAAAATTCTCAACATAATACTAGCAGATCAAATCCAACAGCACATTAAAAGAATTATACATCACGACCAAGTGGGGCTTATACCAGTAATGCAAGGGTGGTTCAACACAAGAAAATCAATTAATGTAATACAGCACATTAACAAATCAAAAGAGAAAAATCACATGATCATCTCGAATGATGCTGGGAAAGAATTTTACAAAATTCAACATCCTTTTCTGATAAAAAACACTTGAAAAGATAAGAATCAAAGGTAACGTCTTCAAGATGATAAAGGGCATATGCTAAAAACCGATAGCTAGCATCATACTCAATGGACAGAGACTGAAAGCTTTTCCCCTAAGATAAGGAACGAGTCAAGGATGCCCAGTGTCACCACTATTATTCAACATTGTGCTGGAAGTTCTAGCTAGAGCAATCAGGCAGGACAAAGAAATAAAAGGCATCCAAATTGGAAAGAAGAAGTAAAACTTTCATTATTTGCAGATGACATGATGCTATATTTGGAAAATCCTGAGAAATCTACAGCAAAGCTACTTGAGCTAATAAATTCAGCAAGGTGGTGGGATATAAAATTAATGTGCAAAAATCAGTAATGTTTCTATACACAAACAAAGACCTAACTGAGGAGTCAGTTAAGACAAAATTCCATTCAAAATAGCAATCAAAATATTCAAGTACTTAGGAATGAACTTAAGTAGGGGCATAGAGGACTTGTACTCAGAAAACTACATAACAATGCTAAAAGAAATCAATTCTACCCAAATTGATCTACATATTCAATGCACTACCAATCAAAATTCCAACAATCTATTTTGAAGACTTGGAAAAGCTACTTAACAATTCAACTGGTAGGGAAAGAGAACCTGAAGAGCTAAAAGCATCCCAAACAAGAAAAACAAAATGGGAGGATTAACACTTCCGGCCTTTAAAATTTATTATAAAGCCACGGTGGTCAAAACCACATGGTACTGGCACAAAGACAGAAGCATTGACCAATGGAATCGAATCGAGAGTGCAGAAATAGACCACCAAATCTATGGTCAACTAATTTTTGACAAAGTCCCCAAATCCACTGAACGGTGAGAAACAGTTTTTTCAATAAATGTGAATGGGAGAACTGGATATCAATAGCCAAAAGAATGAAAAAGTACACTTACCTTGCACCCTATACACAAATTAATTCAAGGGTGGTGCAGCAGTGGCTCAGGGGCAGAATTCTCTTCTGCCATTCCAGAGACCCGGGTTCGATTCCTGGAGCCTGCCCATGCCAAATAAATAAATAAATAAAATAATTAATTCAAAGTGGATCAAACATCTAAATATAAGAAATAGTACCATAAAGCTTCTAGAAGAAAATATTGTAATTCAAGACCTAATAATAGGAGGTAACTTTCTAAACTTGACACTCAAAGCACAAGCAACAATAGAAGAAATAGATAAATGGGAACTCCTCAAAATCAAATGGTTCTGTACCTCAGAAAACTTTGTCAAAAAAGTGAAGAGGCAGCCAATTCAATGGGAGAAAATATTTGGAAATCACACATCTGACAAAGGCTTGATATCCTGTATACATAAAGATATCATACAATTCAACAACAAAAGAACAAAAAAACTAATTATAAAATGGGCTAAAGATATGAACAGGCATTTTTCTGAAGTGCAAATACAGATGGCTCAAAAGCACATGAAGACATGCTCATTTTCATTAACTATAAGGGAAATGCAGGTCAAGACTACAATAAGATACCATCTCATACTTAGAAGAATGGCTGCTATTAAGCAAACAGGAAACTATAAATGCTGGAGAGGTTATGGAGAATTTGGAACACTTGTACACTGCTGGTGGGAATCTATAATGGTACAGCCACTATGGAAGACAGTTTGGCAGTTCCTTAAGAAACTTAATATCGAGTTGCCCTATGACCCAGCAATAGCACTACTTGGTATATACCCAGAAGAGCTGAAAGCAGTGACACAAACAGACATTTGCACACCGATGTTCACTGTAGCATTATTCACAATCACCAAAAAAATGGAAACAATCCAAATGTCCATCAACAGATGAGTGAATCAACAAAATGTGGTATATACTTATGATGGAATATTATGCAGCAGTAAGACAAAATGACATTCTGAAGCACATGACAAGATGGATGAGTCTTGAGGACATAACGCTGAGTGAAATAAACCAGACACAAAAGGATAGATACTGTATAATTCCACTTTTATGACCAGGGTGAAGGTAAAATCAGAGGCTTATAATAGAGAATATAGGTGATTTAGAGATACAAAGAAGCTAGAGATGGATGAATGATTAGCTAATGAGGTTGAACTCAAATGTAAGGGAATAAGTAGGAGTGAAGGTGATTCTCTAGTGGGTCTATAAGTAAAGAAAGTGAACAAGATTGAAAGGGGTTGCATAAGGCTATGCGTACCACTGATTAATGCTAGAAATATAAATTAGTTCTTGCAAGAACTACTTCAAAGGTATGATTCATGTACAAAGAGTGTTCAAGTCCAGGGTACAGGGGGAAAACTGCTATTGCATGCTATGGGCTATGTTTAACAGGAAAATATCAGCAGTATCATGGCAACAGCAGCGGTAAATATTGGGGGGAGGGGCAAGAGTTAAGGGGAGGTATAGATTTCATATTTGGTGAGAGTGTGTTTATCTTCTCTTGGGAACAATGAAATTATCTAAAATGGAGAGTGTTGATGGACTGTGGACTTTGGACATTATACATGATGCCCGATGAATGTAGGTTGGCTGAAGGATGCACTAACTGAGAAGTAGACTGGTGAACCATGGTGTATGCATGTGATAGGGTATTGTGTGGTTGCAAAAAGGAACATAGTCGTGAGGCATGCAATGATGTGAATGAACCTGTGGGACATTTGATGATGCAAAATAAGCCAGAAATGAAAGAACAAATTATTGTATGGTCTCCTTTATAAAATGCTTATAAGAAAACAGGGGCTTAGATTGTAAGCTCTTATAGCAGACATGTTTAGTCTGGAGTGGTAATTATTATTACAGGATTTTGAGAGGCTATTTTACATATCTATAATCTGGTATTTAGAGATAAGAATGAAGCCAATCAGGTGGGGATTAAAGTAATTCAGAACACAGGGGTAAGGAAGACATTGTCTATATTTGATAACCTCACCTACTCTTTGAGACCAAAGGAAGAAAGGTTTATTTTTCCAGAACCTAAATTTTCTGTAGTATATAAACTAACTCAACCTGTCCGGATAGCTAATTGAACAATTGAAACACAGGGAGCCTAGAATAAGAATGAAGGCCTTTAATCCTGTAAAGCTTAATGTAGTGCCTGGATACATCCTAGAATATTTTAAGCAAATAATCAAAAAGTATTGGCAAAGTCCCTTAAGGGATGGGAGAAAACATATGAACTATTAAACTTTATCATCAGGGAATCCCTGATACTGTGTCAAACATTAGGACACCCAAATCAATAGGCCAAGCCCTTGATCTTGAGGCTTATTCTTGTGAATCTTATATATGTAGCAGAGAAGCTTAGCCTGCCTATTGGTATGCCTAAGAGTTACTTCTGGAGGACCTCTTTTGTTGCTCAGATGTGGCCTCACTCTTTCTAAGCCCAAATCTGTAAGTGAAATCATTGCCCTCCCCCTACATGGGACATGACATCCAGGGGTGAAAGTCTCCCTGGCAGTGTGGGAAATGACCCCCAGGGCTGAGTCTGGCCCTGACACCATGAGATCAACAATGCTATCCTGACCAAAAAGGGGCAGAAAGAAGTGTAACTAATAAAGTATCAGTGGCTAGGAGACTTCAAATAGAGACAAAAAGCTACTCTGGAGGTCATTGTTACACAAGCTTCAGTTAGACATTGCTACCTATCATAATTTGCCAAACACTAACCAAATCCATCCCAGCCAATCCTAAAGAACACCTAGGGCAATACACAAGATTCTACAAAGGTTCTGTGCACTAGGGTAACTTTCCAGAGCCCTACATCCTCCAAATGGGCCCCTAGACCAGATAAGTCCTGAAACCTAGAGGACCGAGCCTCTCCAGAACATCAGCTAGTTCCATCTTCCCTACCCCATATTATTGACAGCCCCTTTCAATGTGAAAAAGTTAGAATGGCCATAGCCTAAATAACCATAAAAAGTGGGATAGAAAGATCAAAGGTGGTGATGAAGTTGTACAGAGAAGGTAGGATTTATCAAATGAATATGATTGTTGAATCATTAAATTGATATCTCTTTTAGATTCCAGTATCTTAGAGCAGCTAGAAGTAAACACCTAAAATTGTGGAATTGTAACCCATACCAAACTCTGAAATCTGTTCTACAACTATTACAATTGTTGTACTATGCTTTGAAATCTATTGCTTACATATATATATATATATATATATATATATATACACACATATATATGTTAATTTTCACAAAAAAGAAAAGAAAAAGTCTTTTGTGATGGAAAAAAATGTTTTTTCCCTCCTGCCTCCTATATTCTGGAGCAGCTAGAAGGAACAATCTGAGAGGATCATATGGGAGCCCGTGACAAACTGGGATCTATCCTGTAACTACTTGTTGAGAGTGCTTTGAAAACTATTGCTTTTTTCTTTCTTTGCTTTGTATATATGTCATATCATACAATAATAAAAAAAAGAAATATGGGGAGGAGAAATACTCTTGGTACTGATTATGCCATAAATATAATTCATAATTGCATCCTAGTTAGCTGGGGTATTCTACACTAGGAGCATCTCTAATTGCTAAAATTTACAAATGCTTTTATATACACAGAGAGTAAAAGTACTTCAAAAATTTCATGATGAAGCCTAATTTGAATAAAACAAATTCATTTAACAGAGTAAACTTTGTATTCACTTTTGTCACTCACCTACAAGTCACAGATTTGTCATCACTTTCAAGTCCCTAAAAGCCCTAAGTTTCTTTCCCCATCACTCCCAAAGCTGATGAAAATTCTAATTTTCTTTTCCTTCATCCAATCCTCAAAGAGAACCACCCTTCCACCTGTCTCGACCCCATCTCTTCTCAGTTACTGATAAGACTTGCTCCAAACTCACTCCTATTTTCATACTTTTCATTAATCTCTCTTTCCCCTCAGGTTTTTTCTCAGCCTTGTTCAAGCTTTCACTTTTCACAAGTCATCACTGGATTCCATCTGCCCTTTCACCTGCCACCCCACACGTCTTCTCTCATTATTAATCTCTTACTGCTGTCCACCTCCTCAGGCACTTCGCAGGCCTCATTTAGACAGGCACAGGTCTCCTTATCTTCACGAGGGTACTACTGGATTCCACAAAGTTATCTAATTGCCACTCAAGATTCCCCTTCTGTTCATTGTATCTAAACCACGTGGCAGTTCCTCATTCCTCTCTCCTCTGAGACCAGATTGAGTGGTCCTGACAAATGTAACATGGAAGTTTGGAGTTAAATCCAAAGTCAACTCATTTTCTCCCTAGAAATTGACTATTGATCTTGTCCCTTCATCTCTCTTTGGCATTAGACAGTTTGAGCACATTTCCCATGTGTGTGCTTGTTCACTTCCTGTGTCTCTAGTCATTGATTCAAAACCATCCTTCTGATTTCATTATACCCAAACAACATTATAAGCCGTGTGGTAAGCATCAGGAAACATTTGAATTAATTAAAATAAATGCATTAAGCACCTCGTCCAATACCTGGCACATAATAGTCTTTAAATACCAATTCTCTGCATACCTTTTCTCTTGCCCATGGCAGTGCCACAAGATCTTTTGTTCCATAGGCAGAAACTGAGTTGGAGTGGATTTTCCTAGCTCTCTTGGCTGGCTAACGAGTGACTGCATCAGAACCAGAGCCTAGGTTTACCACCTCCAGGAATATATTAGTCTTTTTTACTTCTCTGCTTCTAAAATATACTTTACAATATGACATTTCAATTCCCTAAACTCCGAGAAGACTTCCAGATTCAATTATCTGAAACAGACAATATTAACCACAGAATAAAAATGATAGATGTGCCTCAATTTAAAGCAAACTGTTAGGTGCAAAGACTGAATGAATTTGAAAAATGGAAAAGCAAATAATGAGTAATTTATACTGTGAAAGTATACTTTACAAAGGAGGAGCCATTGAAAGTGAGGTACTCTTTTACATTTAAAATAGCATTCAATCTACTTTTATTTACATAAAAAAAGTTCACACACCATGATAACAACTGTGAAATACATGTGATTCAGCTGTAAGTGTTTCAGCTAAGAGGGCATGCACCAATAAGAAGAGACAAGGATGCGTTTGTGGATTAGAAGCCTATCTAGACAGTTCTGCCACTGACTGGTTTGGCAAACTCACCCAATTACTAAACCACATTGAACTCTGGTTGATGCATCTATAATACGGTGATAACACCTAAAATAAAAAATAATGTGTACACAGTACTTATGCAATGCTTAGCAAATAATGGTGCCATTTTCCTATCCTTCCCCTCTTCTAGCCTCTTTGTGAGATGCTCTGATTACTTCCCATAACAATGATCTTCTCTAATTCATAACCTTTAAAGCTTTTCTTCAGGAAATTGCCTCTGTGCTCTTTTGCTTGTTTGGTACAGGAAAAAGTAAAAGGAAGTATAGTAAATGTCCTACTATGTGGAATTGGTTAAACAAATTGTGAATTTCAATTTTTTTAATGAAATACAATTTCAAGGAAATACTGTCCATACCTTGCTAATGTTAGCGTGCAGGTGTGTTTGTTGATATGAAGAGCATTTTATAATATATTGTTAGTTGAAAATGACAAGTTCAAAACAGTATATGCAAGTCTGATATCATTTTAAATGTCATATATATAGGTAGATAGATACGTTTGTATATACACTTAAAGCATGCAAATGACTGTATTCCTTATAACTAGATATTTAAGATGTTTCTTCTTAATTTTTTCTATTGCAACAAATGAAAGAACACATAAATGATTTCCTTTTTCCCACTCAGGGGATTAAATGTTGCAATTTTAACTAACAGCTAGTATCTTAGTATAATGAGATTATGGGTCATTTTTAAAAAAATAGTATATATTATGTATTTTTTAAAAAAATAAATATATATTACTTGATAAACAAAAAAGATGAAAAGTGAAAAAAGGAAAAGTAAACTCCATATTCATTGTATGACATCATGCATCCTGGCAGGCTACAAAACTATGTGCACGGCTTGTGAACAGAAGATGCAGTGTCTTAATGGTGAAACACAGCAGTTCCTTTTAAAAACATTTTTTGAAATAGTTTCAAACTTACTGTAAAGTTGCAAACATAATACAAAGTAATACAGAGTACTCTAAGATACCCTCTAACCAGACACCAGGATTTACCAACTTTTGACAATTTGCCACAATTTGTTATACCCATTCTCTCTGTCTTCTGAATCTTGACAGTAGGATGCATACATCATGTTCCTTCATCATTTAATACTTCTATATAATTTCTTTACAAAAAGGAAATTTACTTATTTAACCACATTAATTATCAAGTTCAAGAAAATTAATATGACTATAAAGTCATACTGTCTATATTCCAGTATTTTTTCATTGCCTCAGTAATGTCCTTTGGGGCATTTTCTCCTACATTATCAGATCCATTACAGGATTATGTATTGCATTTAATTGTCATTGCCTTTTTTAGTCAGAAGTTCCCTTTTCAAACATATAGAGTAAATGTCTGTTATCAATGTTAAAGAAATTATCCATTACATTTGTGTCTAATCAAATTCTAAATGTAACCAATAGTTTAAATGCTGCATCATACCATAATCTCTAACAATATACAAGTATTGGTATAGCTTGGATTCCTGGGGGGGGGAAATGTGTACAGAGTCAAACAAACTTGTAAAATTCAAGCAGAGTCTTTTATTAGTGCCCCCTAATGACCCACAATCAAGGCAAAACATTTTGACTAAACAATTATCTTTGGAAATTGAAATGTAAACAGAAGGAAAATTTGCTGTTTGCCCTTACCTTGTGTGGTTATTCCTCTCTGACATATGCATTAATTCTATCAATATTAAAGTGTTCTTGTTATGATTTTTAAAGTTATCACTTTCTTAGAAAACAAAATCAAAATAATTATTTATCTGTTCCTGCAAACCTGTCCTTCTCTCAAAATAAAATCCACCATGAAACTATGTAGGAGAAGGCAGGCTTTTGTTCAGAGAACCGAACATATAAAATGTCTCCTAAGGTTTAATTTTTCTCCTTCCACTCATGTTTCTAATTCAATTTTCCTCTCAAAAATGATCATATAAATAAATGTGAAAATGAATGCATTCTCATCTATACACCAGTCCTTAGAATTGTTTCCCAAGAACTGTTTAATGGTAGAAGTTATGGTGCTAACTAAAAGTTCCAGAAATAAACTTTTATATGTATGGAGTCTATATACTTGTGTATATGAGAGAGTGAAATTTTACCAGGATCAATTTCTGATTTTGCAATGGGCTCTAAGGAATTGAAATGAGGATAAAGCCCCCCCAAAATGAATCTGGTTCACTTTATAAATCCCAAGTTGCTTGATAAATGTTATTGAGGATGCTGTTTGTTAAATATCAGAATGTTATGGTCTAATATAGTTTTACTTTAAATGGACATTATTCATCGACTAATTTTCAACAATTCTTTCTGCACGCATCATGAATTTCAGTAGCCTTCATTTCAGAAGTCAGACATCTTGGCAACACAAGACCCTGGCAGAGATAGAACAAAAATAAATTTCTTACATTTGTAAAAAAATAAAATGGAAGAAATAAACTTGTCCTTACCCTTTCTCATGGCTCCTGTTGCTTACTTTCCTTAGAAAAGACATTATTTTAAAAACATGTAAATGTCCTTACATGGCACTCGTAATAAATGGAGAGAAAAACAATATAAAAAGGAAATAGTAAATGATTATATTAAATTCTTTAGTCCCTTACTTGGCCATCTGTCTTCAATTTCAGGCACGTTGTTTTTGAGTAGCATCCCATTGCAACCAAATATAATAGGACAGACAAGTTAATGAACTATGACATGTCCCATCATAAATGTGATGTATCACCAGGGTAAAGCCACCCAAGATGCAAGGCAGCTACTGTTTTTCTGTGAAGCTACTGGTTTTTAGTACAATGCTCTGGGGAAAAGAGTATTTGTTGTGAAGTCTCAGACTGCTGCCGTATTCTTTTGCTCCCTTCTTGACTTAGTCTGCCAAAGAAAACTGGAAGAGGTGGAAAAGGCAAAGAGATTTAGGCAAAGGAGAGAAAGGTAAGATTTGGGTTCATCTGAAGGAAAAATATATGCTCATCACTTTCATCACCAGTTAGGATTCCTCAATAAATCACAAAATGAAATTTGCCAACATGTAAACAGTTGCTGTCTGTGCTGGTTTGAAACCATTATATACCCCCACAAAAGCTATGTTCTTTTAACCCAATCTTGTGTGTGCAGATTTCTTACAGGTGGTATCTTTCGATAAGGTTGTTTCCATGGAGACTTGACCCCACCTATTCAAGATGGGTTTTAATCTGCTTACAAGAGTCCTTTAGGGAGAGGGACATTTGGGGGAAGAAAAACATTTAGAGATACAGACAGTAATGCTCTGGGAGATGCTAAGTTAAGAAATGAAATCCAGAGTTTGCCCTGGAGAAGCTAAGAAAAGACCCACAGATGCTTAGAGAGAGGAAGCTACTGGAATCAAAAGCTGAAAGCAATTAACCAGGAGCAAGGCTCAGCAGATGCCAACCACATGCCTTCTCAGATGACAGATATTCCAGATGCTGGCTGCCTTTCTTCCAAGAAGGCATCCTCTTGTCGGTGTCTTAATTTGGACATTCCCATGGCCTTAGAACTGTAAATTTGTAATATAGTACAAATTTTTACAATTCCCTCTTGTAAAAGCCAATCCATTTCTGGTATATTGCATTATGGCAGCAAGCCAAAACAGATTTTGGTATCAGAGAAGTGGGGTGTTGAGATTCTCAAAAATGAAAAATGCTGGAATGGCTTTATAAATAGATAAGAGGAAGGTTCTGAAAGAATTGTGAGATACTTGATAGAGAAAACTTAGTTTGCTTTGAAGAGACTCTTGGTAGAATTATGAATGCTAAAGGTTGTTCCAATGATGCCTTAGACAGAAATGATGAATATGTTATTGCAAACTGGAAGGAAAGTGACCCTTGTTTTAAGGTAGGATAGAATTTGGCAAACATGAGTCCTGGTGTTGGGTGGAAGGTAGAATTTAAAAGAAACGTGCTGAAGAGATTTTCAAACTAAATGTGGAAAATGCAGCCAGCTTACAGTAAAATGTGACAGGAAAGGGACAAGCTAATTACTAAACTCTTGGGTACAAAGAAAGCAGAAAATGATGGTCTAAAAAATTTCAGTCTTCCAGAAAGTGAAATACCAGTGGCTAGTGCCCCACAAGAAGATTTAACCAAACATGGAACCCGTCAGCCATGTAAGGATAAGCCAGGATTGGAGATGGAATTTCCATGTGGAAAGCACTATTGTCTGATGGTTTCAACCCCTGTATAATGCATGCCAAGTCAAGAAATTTCTTGTGAGAGCTATATGAACAGAACCACTGCCAGTCTGGACCAAAAGAGACAGAAAAGGTACAGATATAAGGAAAAATTACTTCAAAGGTAGAACCATGAAAACTAAGGTCTGGAATCAGGAAACCTAGGGCCAGGTGAGCAGATCTACCTATGTATGTGAAGAGGATGAGTTTGCCCTGGAAGCAGAAGGTGAGCCTTCCATTTCATTACTTGGGAAGCAATGCTGCTTCAGCAGGACTCAGACAGTGTGGAACACATTCCCCAGGGATTGGGGAGAGCCTGGCCACCACCCCACTGTTTGAAGGGGTTGAGCATGTACCCTGGAAATGGCAGAGTCTGAGTGCCACCCAGATTCTTGAGGAAGGTGGGGATGAGAACAAAGTGGTTTCCCCAATGACCTCCAGTATTTCAACTTTCAATCAAGTGTTTGAAGAGAGCAGGGCCACAGTGTAAGCCCTTGGAGAGGTTGGGACTGCCACTTTCTCAACCCTGAGGATGAAACATCATTGTATAAATGATTCTGAGCTTTGAAATCCAATGGATTATGCCCTGCAGGTTTATGGGATTGTTTGGCTCTGGTGACCCCGGCTTTCCTCCCAATGTTTTCCTATGGCAATGAGAATGTTTACCCTATGACTTTTGTATATTGGCAGCAAATAACTTGTTCTCAGTTTCACAGGTCCACAGCCAGAGGAGAATTTTGCCTTAACCCACCACATCTGTAACTGATTTGATAAGATTTTGTACTGCTTTATTTTTTCACTTTTTTTTTTTTTTAATTTGCATATGGGCAGGAGGCACCAGGGATCGAACTCCAGACCTCCAGCACGGCAGGTCGGAGCTCTGCCTGCTGAGCCACGGCAGCCGCCCTTTTTTTTTTTTTTTTTCACTTTTTTTTTTTTAAGATTTTGTACTGCTTTTGATTTGGTATTATATTTGTTTTGTTACTAAATGATTTAAGGCATTTGCTATATTGTGATGGAATGAATTTCATTTAAAAAGAACATGTCTTTTTGGTGTCCAGAGGGTGCAATATACTGGTTTGAAACTCTTATGCACACTAAAAAAAAACATGCTCTTTTAATCCAGTCTTATGGCTGCAGACTTACTGTGGGTGGGACCTTTTGATTAGAGTATTCCATGGAAAGATGACCCTGCCTGTTCAAGGTGGGTCTTAGTTAGTTTATTGGAGTCCTTTAAAGAGCTCATGCAGAGAGAGAAAGAGTGAGAGCCAACCCAGAAAGCAGAGAAATGAAACCAAGGCAAAGACATTTGGAGATGCAGAAGGAAAGGCTCCAGGAGATTCCAGAAGCTGAGAGCCATTTGAAACCAGAAGCCAAAAGAGGACAGTAGAAATTGCCATGTGACAGAGAACCCTGGATGCAACTTGCCTTCCTTGAGTGAAAGAATTGTCTTACTGAAGCTTTAATTTGTATACTTTCACAGCCTTAGAATTGTAACTTGTAACTTAATAAATCTCCTTTATAAAAGCCAATCCATTTCTGGTATGTTGCATTCTGGCAGGTTTAGTACACCGAAACAATCAGTACTCTTTAATTTAAAAAAAAAACAAAATTTATGATAAAAAGAATGGCTGAAAATTCCCCAACTCTTATGAAATCATAAATATACATGTCCAAGAAGTGCAACATACTCCAAATAGAATAAATCCTAATAAACCTATTCTAAGACACATCCTAATCAGAATAACAAATGGCAATGATAAAGAAAGAATCCTGAAAACAATAAGAGAAAGGCAATTTATCACATACAAGGGTACCACAATAAGACTAAATGCAAATATCTCATCAGAAATCATGAAGGCAAGAAGACAGTGATATATTTAAAGTATTAAAAGAGAAAAACTCCCAGTCAAGAATTATTTATCCAGCAAAACTGCCCTTCAAAAATGAGGGAGCATTTAAAATAGTCACAGAAAAACAAACTGAATGAGTTTGTTAACAAGAGAACTGCCTTATAAGAAATACCAGATGAATTTCTGCAGGATGAAAGTAAAAGACAGTAGAGAGGAGTTTGGAGTAGAGTGCAGGAATGAAGATTATCGGTAAGGGTAACTAAAAGGGTAAAAGAGACAAAAATAAGATATGACGCATAAAAACAAAAAGATAAAATTCTTGAAGTAAATACTGCCTTTACAGGAATAACATTGAATGTTAATGGATTAAACTTCCCAATCAAAAGACACAGATTGACAGAATGGATAACAAAACGTATGATCCAACTATATGCTATCTGTAAGAGATAGGTCGAAAGTGAAAGGTTGGAAAAGATATTCCACACAAACAGAAATCAGAAAGAAGTGGAGTAAGTATACTAACATTGGACAAAATAGTCTTTAAATTCAAAACTGATATACAAGACCAAAAAGAACATTAACTATGTTAATGAAAAGGGCAGTCCACTGAGAAGAAATAACAACCATAAATATTTATGCACCTAACCATGGTGTCCCAAAGTACATGAGGCAAACACTGGCAAAACTGAAGGGACAAATAGATGTCTTTACAATAATGGTTTGAGATTTCAATATATCACTCTATCAGCAGATGGAACATTAAGGCAGAGGATCAATAAGGAAACAGAGAATTTGAATGTTATGATAAATAAACTAGACCTAACAGACATATAAAGAAGTGTTGTACCCAAAAACTGCAGGATATTCATTCTTCTCACATGCTTCTGGATCATTCTCTAGGATAGACCACATGTTGGTTCACAAAATATTTTAATAAATTGAAAAAGATTGAAATTACATAAAGCACTTACCATGATGAATTAAAGCTGAAAATCAATAATAGGTGAAGAACTGGAAAATCCACAAATATATGAAGGTTAAACAACACACTATCTTAAACAATCAGTGGATCAAAGAAGAAATTGCAAGAGAAATCAGTAAATATCTCAAGATGAATGAAAATGAGAACACAACATATCAAAATTTATTGGATGCAGAAAAGGCAGTGCTGAGAGGGAAATTTATTGCCCTAAATTCCTACATTACAAAAGAAGAAAGAGCTGAAATCAAAGACCTAACTACACACCTGGAGCAACTAGAAAAAGAACAGGAAACTAAACCCAAAACAAGCAGAAAGAAAGAAATAACAAAGATTAGAGCACAAATAACTGAATTTGGGAAATAAAAAAGCAATAGAGAGAACTGACAAAATTAAAATTTTGTTCTTTGAGAAAATCAATAAAATTGACAAGCCATTAGCTTGACTGACAGAGACAAAAAGAGAGAAGATGCAAATAAAATCAGAAATGAGAGGGGAGACATTACTACATATCCGATATAAATAAAAGGGATCCTAAGAGGATATAATGAAAAAAATGTATGCCGAATAATTAGACAACTTAGATGAGACCAATTATGGGTAAAGAGATTGAATCAGTCATAAAAAAAATCTCCCAACAAGGAAAAGCCCAGGAAGAGATGGCTTTGCAGGTGAATTCTATGAATCATTCCAAGAAGAATTAATATCAATGCTGCTCAAACTCTTACAAAAAGAATTAGGAATACTACTTAACTCATTCTGTGAGCTCAACATCCCACTAATAGGACAGCCAGATAAAGATACTACAAGAAAAGAAAATTACAGACCAATTTTTCTAATGAATATAGATGCAAAAATCCTCAACAAACTATGTGCAAGTTGAATCCAACAGCATATTAAAAGAATTATATACCATGATCATGTAGGTTTTATCCCAAGTATGCAAAGGTGGTTCAACACAAGAAAATCAATTAATGTAATATACCACATTAATGAATCAAAGGAGAAAAACCAAATGATCATCTTGATTGCTACAGATAAGGCATTTGACAAATTCCAGCATCTTTTCTTAATAAAAACAGTTTGAAAGATAGGAATAGAAAGAAACATCCTCAACATGATAAAGGGCATATGTGAAAAAGCCAGAGCTAGCATCATATTCAATGGTGAAAGACTAAAAGCTTTCCCACTGAAATCTGGAACAAGACAAGGATGCCCCCTGTCACCACAGTTATTCCACATTGTACTGGAAATTCTAGCCGGAGCAGTTAGGCAAGACAAAGAAATAAAAGGCAGCCAAATTAGAAAAGAAGAAGGAAAACTTCCACTATTTGCAGGTGACATGATTTTATATATATAAAATATATAATATAATATATAATTATATATATAATATATATATAACTGAACAACAAAGCTACTAGAGCTATGAAAAGTTCAGCAAAGTGACAGGATACAAGACTCAACACACAAAAATCAGTAGTGCTTCTGTACACAAGTAATGAGCAATCTGAGAAAGAAATCAAGAAAAAATTCCATTTACAATAGCAACTAAAAGAACGAAACATCTAGGAATAAATTTATCCAAGGAAGTAAAGGACTTGTACACAGAAAATTACAATACACTGCTAAAAGACATCAAAGACTTAAATAAGTGGAAGGACAGTCTATATTCATGGATTGGAAGACTAAATATTGTTAAGATGTCAATTCTACTCAAATTTACTTACAGATTCAACTCAATCAATCCCAATCAAAATTCTAACAGCCTACTTTTCAGAAATGGAAAAGCCAATTATGAAATCTATTTGGAAGAATAAGGGGCGTCAAATAGCCAAAAACATCTTGAAAGAGAACAAAGTTGGAGGACTCATGCACTGAATTATGTAGGTGAATGTGGTTAAAAGAGGAAACTTTAGGATGTACTTATTACTAGCAGAAAAATTAAAAGATAAAACATGGGACTGTATAGCGCAGTGAACCCTGTTGTAGAAGATGAACTATAATTAATAGTACAAATATAAGAATGTTCTTTTGTGGGTTATAGCAAATGTATGCTCCTAATACAAGGTGGTGGTAGCAGAGTGGTAGGTAGGAAAAAACATACCGGGTGTAAATAATGGGCAATAGATAGGACTATTTCAATAATATTTCATCAAATGTTAAAAACATAACTACTGTTAAAAAATAGTACAATAATTTTTAAAAAGTGCTATCATTAATAGTAACAAATATTCCACAGCAATGCGAAGTGTTGCTGACACAGAGGGGTATGGGAATCCTGTATTTTATACATCATTTTATAAACTCACAGCCTCTCTAATACAGAAAAAATGAAACATACAAGGTTAGTGGCTGTGAGGTTTAAGACATTGCATTAAAGGAGTCTGAGTCTTACTAAATCGATTGTTATTATTGCATAATAGAGTGATTTTTCAGTCAGCAGAATAGTTGATTATAAAGCTCATTAAAGTAAGAGGTTAATGATCTCATCCTGAATTCATTTCATTATCCAACTGACTTTACCTTTTCTACCTATTTACCTTACCCAAGAGAAAAATTGCCCTTCCTTCCTATTTGAGCTGATTTAAGAGACAAAGTTGATTTCTCATTCACAGGTGCTAAAAAAAAAAGCATCATGGATCCATATCATGTTAGGTTTCTCAGTTGTCTATGGGGTTCTGAATTCCTAGCATCAATCCTTAGGCATAGTATAGTGCAGAATCCTGAGATTCCCACTATTTGTGTACATGCCCTGTATAGCCCCTTCCACCTGAGTCTGGGTAGGACTATGAATATTATGAATTTCTTGCTCATAATTAGGGTACCTTATATAGCTAAGGTGGAACTTCAGCAGATGTAAATAAGGTTACTTATCAGTTGAGTTTCAGTTAATCAAAGAGGAGATTATCTGGAGCGGGCCTGACCTAATCAGATGAGCCCTGAAACAGGACTGGATCCTTCCTGAAAAAAGAAATTCAAAATAGAATTATTTCTCCTGCTGGTCTTGCAGGATTATGCTGTCATATTATGGAGACAGTCATGGCAGGGTAGAGTGGGTGAACTTCGAAGCTGAGAACAGCTTCTGGTTGAGAGCAGGTAAAAAAAGATTTGGAAACATGGATCCTACAGTTGCAAAGAATAGATTTCTGCCAACAAGTTGAATGAGATTGTTTTTGTTATTTTTTTTTGCATGGGCAGGCACTGGGAATCAAACCCGGGTCTCCGGCATGGCAGGTGAGAACTCTGCCTGCTGAGCCATCATGGCCTGCCCCAAGTTGAATGAGTTTGGAAGAGGACTGTGGGACTCAGCTGAAATCACAGCTCCAGTTGACACCTTCATTTCAGACTGGTGAGATGCTGAGCATGGGACCCAGTTAACCTGTTCCCGGAATCTTGAGACAGAGAAACCAAGAGATAATAAATATTTTGTGTTGTCTTAAGCTGTTAAATTTGTGGTAATTTGTCACATTGCAATAGAAAACTAATATGCATAGCATATGAATCCTCATACAGGGATTGCAAAGTGTTTGAGGATTAGTTAAACCCAGTCCTCAGTCTTATTTCCACTCCCTTGAAATGGAGCTATTCAATGTTACTCATGATTCAGAACTGCAATGTGTCCTGGGAAACTCATTTGCTTTAATAATATTCAAGCTAGAACAGAGACGTGCCCCTCTGTTTTACAGAAGAGAATAAGGTTCAGAATGACTGGTTATTTGAGGTTATACCACGAATAAGTAAAAGAGATTTTATATCTGTTCCAGGGTTTTTCCCACAAAGGTAGGGAAATTAGATTATTTGCTTTTGATTTAATTATATTAGAATTAATCCATTTGTCTTAGTGCTGCCATAACAACGTAGCACAAACTAGGTGGCTTAAAACAATAGAAATGTATTGTTCCACTGTTGCAGAGGCCTGAAGTCTGAAAACAAGATTTTACCTGGATTGGTTCCTTCTGGCGGCTCTGAGGAAGAGCCTGCTTCTTGCCTCTCCTAGCTCTCGGCTACCCTTGCCATGTCTTGGCTTTTAATGTATTGCTCCAATCTTTATGCTGGTCTTCACATAGCTTTCTCTCTCCTCACATGGCATTCTTTTCTTCTTAGAAGGACACCAGTCACATGGATTAGGGCCTACCCTAATTCAGTATGACCTTATCTTAACTTGAATACATCTGCAAAGATCCTATTTCCAAATAAGGTATTGAAGGTTAGAACTTTACAGGTATTGACAATTAAGATTTCACCATATCTTTCTGGGGAACATCACTCAACTCATGACACTTCTGAGTTGTATTAGCACTGCTATATATTGTTGATTTTTGTATTTACCATAACACCCAGTACAGTCCCTTTTAATTGTACTGGGATCTTTCTTTCCCATGGTATTATATAAGCAGAGATCTTTTCATTTATGAGTATGTAATGGCTAATTTGCAAATTAATGAATGACTTTAAGATGACTGAGTTGGCTGTGTTAAAACCAAATGCCTAACGAAAAAAACTAAATTATCAAGGAAATATTTGCAACATATTTTGATCAATTATTTAAAATACTGAAACCAAATCACTGGATAAAATCATCAGAAATGAAATAAAAACACACCTAAAACTTCAGCAAGGTGATCACCAATATTTTCTTGCCTCCCATGTCGCTCCCACTGTGAAGCCATCCACAAAATTAGAACAATATGAAAAGCGTTTCCACCAACCTCAGGTCACCCTAACATCATTTCCAAGGGAACAGTTTGCAAAGAACTAGAACCCCAGACTAAACTTGGAAACACTCAGCCCTTGCTTAAGAAGAGACATTCATTGACCGAACTCCAAAGTTGCCTGAAAGCTCCTTTTGTTTAATTGTGGTAATAATCAGGAACCCGAGATTCCTTGAAGCAAATTACTAGCCTTCCATTTCTGTATCCTCAGAGTGTAGCAGAGTGTTTCTTTTTACGATGGCCCTAAAGCATATATTTTGCTTCAGATGTCCAATACTCATAACTGAGAGTTCAGCTTCAACAGCTCGTGAGAGATATGGGGACTTATCTTTCTTTGGTCTCCACAAAGACTTTAACATGAGAGAAAAATACTGATGTTTGCATTTGATTTACTCTTAATTTCAGAAATACATCAACAATGTGAGCACTCTTGAACAGTGATACAGTAATGAAAGGGACAAAATAAACAAAGAACCAAATGTCATCCCCAAAAAACTACCCTGGAATTTTATTTACCCCTATTAGGGATTTCAGTGTAAGTGAGCCATAAGATGAAATTTCAAGCTAGTGTAAATAGATTGGCTTTGCCCAAGACCTAAAGGTCACTAAAGGGCAGCCATCCAAGAAAACAAGCTCAATAACGGCTTCTGGTGTCAAAGAAGCCACAGGTACCCTGTTCCCTAGTTTTGTTAGTTTTGCTTTTTAGTCTAGAACTCTTGGAAGCTATGACCATTCTTTCAAATCACATGGGTGCTCTTTACCCATAAAAAACTCATTTGTCAAAGAGTGCTTTAGTGGCCTGAAAGAATAAATGTTAGTTTTCAAAGATATTTAAATTATGACTGCCATATAGCTAACATAAGCCTATCAAAATCTTCACAATAGGGTGATCAAATACAGAATGCCAAGTTAATTTAAATTTCAGATAAATAATGAATGATTTTTACAGTACATATGCCCCAAATATTGCATGAGCATATTTTTAGTCAAAGTTATTCATTCTTTATCTGAATTTCAGCTTTAACTGGGTATCCTGAATTTTTATTTGCTAAATCTGGCAACACTAACTCAAAATGAGATCACTCTTCTGTAAGATCCCTCCTCTTGGTGCCTTTATTTCAATCTCTTCAGTACCATAATATACAAAGTTTTTACATTTTTTTCTGAAATCTCAGATGTTTGAAATAGAGAGTCTTTTGATAGGTTTCTCCACCTACTGCTCTTTCCTCATGTAAATACAACTTAGCGGTACAATCATTCATTCATTTTTCATTCACTCATTAGTAAACGACTACTTGTTAAGTACCAGACTTGGTGCTAAGCATGGGTCTAAAACAGGGGACAAGACAGAATTCAAACTGATCCTAGCACCTACTCTAAAATTGACAATGGCTCCTGTTTTTCAGAGAAGAATTCAAATTCTTCTGATGACTATAGAAAGTCTTCTATGAACTAGTCCTGCCTTACAGGTTTTAATTTTGCCTTTAGTTTTTCCCAAAAATAAATTCCTCTCCCTTCCACCTCCAGCCACATTTCAGGCTCATTCTCACTTTTACGTCTTTTCTTATTTTGTTTCTTTCCTCTGCAACAAAATCCTTCCATAATCCTTCCATATCCATTCCAATCCAACCCACTTTTCAAGAACAAGTTCATGAGTTCCTTCTGGACTACGCCAGCACAGATATAAATCTCCCTCTCCTATTTACTGTAGTCACTAGGTGACTTAAAGGCATCTCAAATGGAAAATGTCCCATTCTGGAACTTTTGTTTGCCTGTTTCTCCCTGATTTTTCCTCAGTAAATGGCATAGTCAAAGCCAGAAATTAGGAGGTACCCTTGATTCCTTCCTTTCCGACAGCAGCTCCTATCAGCTTTGCCTCCAAAGATACATCTCAAACGCACACATCTCCATCTCCAATCCTATTTTAGGCAAACCACCATTATCTTCCCTGATTAGAGTCATTGTCTGGCCAGCACTGTTTCTTCTTCCCTTCTTACTTGTGGAGTGTATACAGACAATTCTACATCTTCACAGCAGCCAGAATGATTTCTTTTATAATATATATCAGATCCCATCACTCTCTTGCTTAAAGCCTTGTGATGTTTCTTCATGGCCCTTAGAACAGCACCCTAGCCTGAAAGACTCCTGACCCCTCTCCTCTTGCTCACTGAGCACCTGAACCTTCATTCTGCCCCCCTAGTCATAATCAGCTTGCTCCTGCTTTGCTCACTTCTACCTGATGGTCTCTGCACTGACTTTACCCTGTCACAGAACACAATCTTTCTATGGGCTACTTCCTTCTTACGGCACAGGTCTCAGCTGGAATGTCACCCCTTAGGGAAAATTTTGCATACTCCAAATCCAAATTCACTTAATACCTCCCTTTTTCATAGTCATCTTAGAAACTCTTCCTGCCAGGCATTTTTTAATTAATTAATTTGTTTATTATCTATCATTGCCACTTAGAAAGGAATCTCCACAAGAAAAAGGACTTTGCTTAACTCGCTCATGGTTGTGTCACCAGCACTAGCACTGGCACTGGCACCAGGCTTAGCTCATGACACTCCCCGATAAGTAACTAAATGAATGAATTAGTCTGCCTAGTGCTTGCTTCCATGCAGAATATGTTACAGGTCTTAACCATTTCCTAATTACAACCCATGTATCCTTACTGTTTCCTTAACTATAAAAGGCTGTATATTGGTCTTTTATTCATATAGCATCTATCAACTGTACTAAGTACTTCAGAAATGCATTTGAGAGAGTTATCATATGCCTCTAGGCTCTTTTGGCTTCACATTTTAGGACAGTCAATATGGAATCGTACCTTCTCTCCAGGATAGTGTGCATACACTGATAGAGAAACTGCTAAAGAAATGATTATTTACTTTGCTGTTCTTTTCTTTCCAGGTAACATGCAAGCTAATGACAAGGAATAAAATGTTCTGTCTGGGAAAATAACAAAAGGACCTTAACTGTGTTGAAAATCTATAATGCCTTGTTGCCAACATAGTAAAATGACAAAGATAAATAGGAAATATAAACTTACTTCATCCAGAACATACCAAAGTTTTTAAATATTGCAAGGAAGTTCTACTTAAACAGTGAATTAAACAGAGAACCTATTTGGTTAATGAGATTAACCAAAACTTGGATAGAATGTTTTAAATGTTCTAAAAATCAATAGCCCAAATTATTTTCTCAACTGTTCAGGCATCAGGCATGCTATTCAATTCTTACTTTTATAATGGAAAGCTTATGTATCTTTTCACTATTTTATAACTTTTCCACTAGAACTAGAACTTGATTAGATTATATTCTAGGGTGCAAAATTGCTATCCAATGAAAAAATAAATCGTGACATCACTTTCTTTGTAGTTTCCTATTATCTCCAGATAATCTCCATTTTTACAAAAGTTTGTACTTGCTGATACATTAGTATTTTTATGTGGAGAAAGACACCCATGTTGATAGTTTTGTGAAGGTAGAGATGTTTTTATAGCATTGCTTACTTGAGAAGCAATACGTCAAGTCACTACCCAGCACACAAAGAAGAAAACAGAAGATGAAAAAAATTGCAATAAAGTCAATAAGCTATGTTGGCACTCACTTGCTGTCAGCCTCAGAGCTCTCGGATTATATACTCCTTTTATTGGATTATTACTTTAATGAGACTTTTTAAAGGGCATTTTAATAGCCTCCTTGTTTCAGCAGATATACATTGAAAGTCATTTGGAATACCTCCCAGTTGCTACATTTTTGATCTTTGCATTTCTTAGAATTCTGACAACCTGCCAGGTAACAGTTAGTATGATATTATACTGACACATTCCAGAGCTGGCAGTTGTTAGATTTGCCAGTGCAGTTTGTTGTCCAAATCCCACGAGCCTGAAATTTATTGCCCTTTCCTCTTACCCACCTCTCCCTAGAGCCTTCCTTTTTAATTTTTTCTTTTAACTCTTTGACTGGATGCATTATGCCTATATTTTTAGGTACTTCATGACTACTCACAGTAATGCATATCTTGGTATGAAATAGGAATTAGTCACAGAAGTTCTTGTATTATGAATTTGCACAACTCTGTGCTAATTGGGATTACATTCTATGTTTTTTGGAAGAATTAGAGACAGCTTATTTAGGACAAAGTTAGTTATTTTCTTCACCAAAGTCTTCTAATCTCTGCAATGTCCCAGGTCACAGATGGATCTGAGCAGCTGTCTGTAAGCCCACTGAAATGCTGAAACCAGCAGAATCACTCTGCTGCAGCCACTACTCAGATTTCTTCTTTAGATGTTTATCAAAATGCTCCCAAAGGCACTTTCTTTTGCAGTAATAACAAGGCCAGACAAGGATGAAATTTTTCTGGTACAGTACTGGCTTCAATCCTGTGGGAAGCCATCTTCTGCCTGACATGGTAGTATAGTGTCCTGTTTGATAATGGAGCTACTTGATCTCTGTTTCATTTTTCCAGATTTATATAAGAAGCAAAAGAACCAGGAAGGGTTGTGAGAGCTGGCATGTCTAACTAAGCACAAGGTACTATAATATAGCACCTGGTTCAATGCAACCGTTCCTTCCTTCCTTCAATCACCAAAGATTGAGTGAGTACTGACTAGGCAAGCACTGAATTAGGCACTTAAGATATAAAGACAAATAAAAAATAGAACTTGACTTCAAGGAGCTCGACATCCAGTGGGGAAGACAATGATAGAAGCAGATAAATGTAGCCCAATACTATAACTGCAAGCACAGATGCATGCTTTAGCTATTTGCAGAGTGTGGCAGAGAGGCCCCTAACCTAGCTGAGAGGACCTGGGGGAATGATTCTTGAGGTGAATTGTAAATAAAGAGAAGAGGTGAGCTTAGAGCACAGAAAATTCTCAGGACCTCATTATCAAATATATCAAGTTGAGAACCCACATAATGCGTTTGGATGCAGTACAATTTTTTTTCTGGGTTATTAAGTATGAGGTAGGGGCAAAGAGAGATCCTGCTGCAGGAATCAAGCAGGGAGCAAATCTGGAAGGCTCAGAGTTAAGCACATATAGACCTGGGCTGTCCAATACTCTACTGCTAGGCCCATGCGGCTCTTTAGAATTAAGTTTAAATTCAGTAAAATTTAAAAAAATTAAAAATCTAGCTCCTCAGATGCCCTACATGAAGCAAGTAGCTACCATTGAGAGGGCAAATTGTAGAACATTTCCATCACTGCAGATAGTTCTATTGTCGGTACTGGTATAGACAGTGCTGGATCTTTGAAGCGTTTTATGTTGGAAAGTCAGATTTAAGACTTAGATTAACACTGGGCACTCTTGGGTGAGAATGCTCTTTCTGCTGCCCAGGCTAAGTCAACCAGACAGAGAAATCTTAATTAAGACACATATGACTTCTGTTTTGTAATTTAGTGAGCTCCAGATCTGAAGGGAAAAGACTGTCAGCAGGAGCTCATTTAGAGAGACCGTTTAATGGTCTATGGTGCTTTCACTTTATAAAGGCAATACAGATGGAAAAGCAAATAAGTAAGTAAAATGCATAGTATGTCAAAGAGTGATTAGGTGTTATAGATGAAAACGAAGTGAGGAAGGAAGATGGAGGGAGTTGGTGGTTGGACATAATTGTAAATAGGGGTTTGAGAGAATGCTGCACTAGGAACATGAGCTTTGAGCAAAGACCTAAAAGGGTGACGGTGTGGCACAGGTGTCTGGGCAGAGCCCCCGTGGCTGGTGGGAGCCATCAGGGCAAAGCATTATGTGAAGAGCATACTGGGATTATTTAAGAGACGTCTGCATTATGATTTTGAATTTTTATATTCCTTATCACATCTAATTCCCATTTTTCAGATAAGGGAATTGAGGTTTATACAAACTGAAAAACTTGTCCAAACTCTTTTAAGGAGAGGGTAAAGAACCTTAATGCATGTCCAGGTCTCCTGACATGGAATCCAATGCCCTTTGTGCCACCCAGTCTACGTTAACTGGACGGAGAAGACTTAATTAAGTCATGTATGACTTCTGTTCGTTATTTAATGAGCTCCAGATTAAAAGAGAGTAGATTCAGGCAAGCATTTATTTTACGAAGTTCATAATTGAACTGTATTTTCAAATGGAGCTGAAAGTGTAATGTGAAGATTGTCTTTCATCATGTATTGCTTTCGCTTTGTATGGAGTCACACTAAAGATGAGAATCCATTTATTGATATATTAAAAGAATAAGGACAACAAATGAGTCCATGAGAATGCTATTAAAGGAGCAAAAAAATAAATTGCGGCTAGCATTCCTTTTTAGAGGTAAAAACAAAGTTGTCATAAATTAACTTGATCACCCATATAGTACCTTGAGACAACATAGAAAAATCACAGTCAGTGCTACTTAAAAAAGGTAACAAGAAAAACATATCAGTTAAAAAGGTTATGACAGAGGGGATGCCAGGTAGTTCAGTGGTAGAATTCTCACCTGCCATACAGGACGCGAGGTTCAGTTCCCGACCCAGGGACTTCCCAAACAAACAAAGAAATCAACAAAAAGAAACAAACAATTCAACAAATGGTGCTGCAATAATGGGTTACTCACATGGAAAAAGAATGAAACATGACCCCCACCATAACAATACAGCATACAAAAAAAAAAGGTCATGACAGAACAAAATTGCTAATTTATCTATGCACAATTTTTAAAAAATTAATTAAATCTAATTAAGTATAAGCCATCTTTAAATATAAAATTAAAGTCCTATATTACATATACTGAAATACTGACTTAGATTTTCTGCTTTGCTCTGTAATCACATTGCCTGGAACCATTTGCTCCAAGACCTCAAATACTTTTTTTCATCATCAGTAACTTCGTCATGAGTGAAACCATATTTTTGAGTCATTAACATGGAATTGCAGAGCACATAACTTTCGACTCCATACAGTTTACTTGGATGGAAATTAAAAATTAAAACAACGTTTGATGATAGAGTAATTTATCGCAAGCCACAAGCAGCAAGTTGCCATAACATCGGATAATTTTTTTCATTTGATCTATAGCTATATATATTGATGATTCATATATTCATGAACAACACAATGATTTTACTTTGTAAAATCATGAAGCATTTCATAAGATGTTTTTCACTTTTAATAAATAATTAATAAAATGAGTTTTGACCATCTATGAAAATGATCATATGACTTTTCCCTTATGATCCTTAAAATTAATATTATCGATATAGAATTATCCTTGCATTCTTTTAATAAACCCCTTTTGGTTATTTTTTAATATGCTAAAGTACTTGATAAGACTTTATTTAGAATTTTTATTAATCTCCATAAATTATTTTAATCTTTAGTTTTCTTTTTTGTTTCAATCTTTTAGGTTTCCATATCAAAGTTCTGCTGGCTTCATGTGATAGTTTGGAAGCTTTACTTCTTTTTGTATGTTCTGTCATTGCAGTTATCAGTTCTTTAAATAATTTGTAAAATATTCCTGGGAAATGATATTGATCATTGATGGAGGAGAGCAGGTGGTTCTTTGGCAACTTTTCCTATTTCTGCCATGCTAAAAGTTCTGCTTGTATTTTGTCTCTTCGGAATTTAGTTTTAGTGAATTATATTTTGTCTAGAAAATGTTCCATGTTTCAGAGTCATATTAATATAAGTATTTAAGCTATGAATTTTACTCTGAGCACTTTTTTATTTGTCTCCAATAGGGTTTGATATGTAGTTTCCTTTTATAATATTATATTCTAAATTTTCTAAATCTTCAATTTTGTTTTAAATTTCCTCTTTATCCTCATACTTTTTAAAAAAAGAGTTTTTACAATTCAGTAAAATAGTGTCTTAATCTTCATGTGTTTTTCGTTCTATTATATTGGAAGAGAATTTTGTCTCTACTGTATCTACTTTCAATTTAGCATGCATTAAAGTTTACTTTGTAATCTACTCTTTGGTCACTTTTGAACATTCAATGGACATTTGAAAGGAAGGTTTAAACTTAGTAAGGAGAGAGAAATAATATATCACTTAAATCTACCTATTAGTTTTTTAATTTAATTCTTCTATGCATGTACTTAATTTTTTGTTCACGTTTTGATGGACTATGAGACGTCAATTGAAGGTTTTGAATGTATCGTATCGTACTTCCGCTTATGTCTTTAATTTTCCGTAGTTTTAGCTTTAAAAATGCTGTTGCTATGCTATTTGTTGCACATATATATTCAGTGCTATTATATTTTCATCAAGGATTCTACTCCCTTTCATTATGGTGATTTTTTCCCTGAAATTTACTTTTTAAATACTGTTATTCCTGTTATTTTTATATTTCTATTTGCTATGTATTTCTTTGTCCACCATTTTATTTTTTAACTTTAAAGGAGCAGGTTTTAGTTGTGAATCTTGAATATAGCATATAGCTCAGCTGGCTTTGTCATCCAATCTAAGCCTTTTTTTAAAGTAGTTAAGCATTATTGATATCAGACATTTTGGGTCTGTAGTTCCAGTATAATATGTGAGATAATGTTTTATGCTTTTATAGCTTTTGAAAATATTTTATTATATCCTCTCTATGCTTTGTATTATTGATAACTAGAAGGTTTATATTTGTCTTCTAGTTGCTATTTTTGTAGCTAAAACTTTATAATTCTTCATTTGCATAATTGCAGAATGAAGGATCATTCTCTCTTGTTAGCACTGATAAAAGTAGTATATATCCAGTTGTCTCTCCTTCCTCTTCTGACTTTAATCTCCTGCCTGTATATTTACAAGTTAAACATATTTGTCTTGTTCTGTACCTTTATCATTAAATATCCTTATACTTCTATTGCTTCAATTATGTATTTTAAGTTGTTCCTTTTATCCTTCAACTATAAAAAAAGGAAATCAGTGCAATTGTACCACTTCACAAGCTTTTTCCTTTCCCCTCTTGTTATTTATTTCATCTTTGCCTTTTCAAGATGTAAAATATTTACATCATGTTTTAAAAGCATCATCCACATATTTGTGTTCATTATATTAAATACACATATATCTTGGGTTACAGTTGAAATGTAGTAATTTCTCCAAAAACGTGATTTAGAAGCCATATTTACTGACTTCTAATATGTTCAAATGTATTTACACTTCCTTTATCCTTGAACAACAGTGGCTGGGTAAAATTATTCGGTCACATTTTCTTTTCATAAGGATACAATAAGCATTTTCTCCGTTAGCTTCCAGGAATGAAATTTGTCATGAAAAACTCTAAAACTAATTTTTTCCCTAAGAAATAGCTAAAATATTTTTCTCAATAGCCAACAAATTCTTGATTTACTTTTGAAGTTTTGTGTTGTTTTTTTTTCTTGTGAATCATAGTGTGTCTTTTCAATGTTCACTTCAAACTTTCCTTTTATTTTTGAATAGTATTCTTAATCTTTTACATTAAATAGTCTTTTGTTTTGTTCTGTCAGTTCTATTCTTTAAGAGCATCAATTATGAGATGTTGAATATCCTTTGCTTTTCTTTACGATATCTATGAATGTCTTTTTTGCTAATGCTTTTAAGTCTGAGATTCATTTCCATTTATTTTATGTAAATCTCTCAGTCCTAATCTCTATACCTCTTATTACTTTTTTGATAATGTATATTTTTTCTTATGCTGCTTCTTGTTTGCCTGTATTATTGGCAACATTTTTCTGGCGCTATTCATATGCCATTTGGTTTAATATAGTTTATTTCCTCTTTCTTTTCTTGGTACATTTGTTTAGATTTATTTTTATTGTTGATGATCTTCATTTTTAAGAGCTTTGTGTTGGCCAGAAATCAGAGACATGTCAAGGCCAGATGTATTCTCCTGATGACATATAGTGTTGTGGCAACATATGCCTACAGGAAGAGCCTTTCTCCTATGTTGTCTTCCTGAAATATTGATTTTGACAAATAAGGATTATCTGCTTAATTTCTCATTCAGATTAAACAGAATCCAGGGAAGCCCCTGGCATAAGAATGAGTATGCTGTTACCATAGATAAATATCAGAAATTGTTGATTTTGTAACTCAGATGTTGACCTCACATAGGAAAACTATGTTATGTCAAGTTTCCTGAGAAATGCAGTCTTTTTATCTGATTGCTTTGTCAATATCTTCGCATTTTATGTCCTGCAGGCTTCCTTCAATGCCTCTAAGAAAATACTAATTTTTTGTTCTATTATGGCCAGGGATTACTATACCTCCTTAATCAGAGATTTCATATATTTAAGTGAATATAGAAATTTATTATCTATTATTTCTTTAAATATTACCCCCCCAACCCAACCTCTGCAATTTTTTTTGTTCTGTGTGTATAGTATTTGTTTTAGTTTCCTAGGCTATTTGAGCAAATACAATGAAATGGTTTGGCTTTAAACAGTGGGAACTAACTAGCTTATGGTTTGAGGTTGGGAAAATGTACAAATCAAGGCATCAATCAAGGCGATCCTTTCTCACTGAAGACTGGCATTCTGAGGCTGGCTGCTGGTGATCCTTGGTTTCTCTGTGAAATGGCAAGGAACATGGCGGTGTCTGCGGGTCTCCCTCTTCTCGTCCAGGTTTTGTTGATTTCAGTTTCTTGCTTCCATTGCTTTCTCTCTCTCTTCTCCCCTCCTTTCCCTTCTTTTCCTTCTTCTTCTTCTCCTAGGTATATATTTGGAGGAACTGAAGGCAATACAAAAAGACATTTTCACATTGCTGTTGATAGTGGCATTATTCACGATTGCCAAGTGATGGAACAGCCCAAATGTTCATCAACAGATGAGTGGCTAAAGAAACTGCAGTATATATATATATGTAGGACAGAATAGTACACAACT